>PVIA01004036.1:0-123296 GCA_004024845.1 Tonatia bakeri
CCTCCCTCCCTCCCTCCCTCCCTTCCTTCCTTCCTTCCTTCCTTCCTTCCTTCCTTCCTTCCTTCCTTCCTTCCTTCCTTCCTTCCTTCCTTAATTCTTTGTGTACCTAGAAGCTAGTGGACTTCTGTTTTTCAGTTAGGTGTTTAAATATAATTAAATTAGCACTTCTGCAGTTCCCTTCATTAAGGTCTCAGGCAATAAAGTGATTTAAGTGATGCCAGTTTTCATCCATGCACAAGTTATTTTTTTCCACGTTGAAAGAAAAACTCAGGACTTTCCTAGCTTAGAGGCAGAAACTGAACCAGAGTCAGCGTGGACTTGGGCAGTGACCTGTAAGAGAAAAGTGTGGGGGAGAACATGCAGAGAAAACAAAGCTTAAGTGAAGCAGATGTTCACTAATTAAAACTAACATGGGGCGTGAAAATCAAAGCTAATAGATGGTACTTTAATTCCTTATGACTTCAATACCCAAAAACAGGTTTTCATGGTCAAGTCCATACTTGCCACAATATGAGTATTTGTTAAATGCATGAATCTCTCTATTTTTTCATTGTCTACTTTAATTAAGACTGAAGGCAGCTGACACTATTGGAATGTATTTAAACAAAGAAACAAGTCCCCCCTCCCAAACCAGGAGAGTTAAGAACAATAAGGGAGGCAACTTCTAATAACATTTTCCTTCTCCCAGCATTCTTGGGTGCAAATATATAGAATTTAATGACCATGTTACATTGTTATCTCCATATAAAACCTCTGGAAAAAAACTGTGAGTATGGAAAGGCTTTTCTAAAGAAGGCGGCAACATTTGCTCATCCCTTACAACTGCTCTTTCAGTCCGTTTCAACATGACATGTGGCGCATCCGCCGTGGAAAAGCTGTAGATCACGGCCCTTGAGATAAATGGCTCACTTCAAAATGATGAATCACACTGAGGCATGAAAATGACTCCAAGCCTTCCATACACATAGACATGATTTAAAACGTCATTTTCCTTTTCCTCAGCCATATTTCCATGATCGATCATAAAAATAAAGTGGACTTTTGCGAACCAATTACAGAAGATTTGTCCTTTTCAAAGTCAGTGTCACAGAGAAAACTCCTTGACATCCTTCCATATGGTAAATTAGGTGCGTGTTCACCACTTCTCATTTGGAATGATTGATTTTTATAAAACCTGATCATAACCGGTCACTAAAAGGGCAGGATCCTTGTACACACAAAGTGAGGCATCTCCAGAGAAGACGTTATCAGATACGCCCACAGCCGTCAGGCAACTTCTGTGTCCTGCCTTTTTGGGCGAGTGACGCCAGCCAGGTCCACTCTGTTTTAGTGTAAGGGTCAAATGAGATCACTTATGCTTTGAAACTATAAAGCACCATTTATGTATCAGATGTCCTGCTCACAGTGGGGACAGAGATAGTGGAGCCTCAGTACAAACTGTTGCTACTCCCCGCCAAATAAAAAGAGTATCCCCCAAAATGGAGTCAGCATACTTATTTTGAGGGACAGTGAGTGAAATAAACAGCCACTCTAAAGTGGAATCAAAATCATGCTATAAATCTCTGAAAAATCAAAACGTAGCTTTTTCAGATGATCTGCTGCCTCAAAACACAACAGATCCTATCATTGGCTTCTTGGGGGAAATATAAGCAACCACACAAAATATAGCTGAAACATTAAACTATAATTACACTGTATTAAAACAGAGTACTTTTCAAAAATCGATGTATAATGTCTAGTCCAAGTGGCTTAACCATGGAACATAAATCTTTAAGAGAATTTGCTCTAAATAAAAATTGCTGGATTAAAAATTGGAAGGCTGCTTGGACTGGTGTGGCTCAGTAGATTGAGCTCTGGCCTGTGATCCAAAGGGTCATCGGTTCGATTCCCAATTGTGGCACATGCCTGTGTTGCAGGCCAGGTCCCTGGTGGGGGACATGCAAGAGGCAACTCCACATTAATGTTTCTCTCTCTCTTTCTCCCTCCCTTCCCCTCTGTCTAAAAATAAAGAAAATCTTTTAAAACATTGGAAGGCTGATTTTTTTTTCATGTAATAAAGCATGAAAAAAATTGTAATGTCTTCCCAATGGCTCTTGTGTCTTGGTTTTGATTTCCAAGGCACTATTTTCAGCAGCAAGCAGATCATTTCTTCATATACCTTCTTCAGGTAAAAATAAGAAGGATACAGAGTTTATATCAAATACAGAAATGACTCACCTGGCAGATGTTCAGATTAAAGGAAATCTCAACCCTCCGTTTCATAAACTCCAACCCAGAAGTAATTCCCCACCCACCCAAGGACTTTAAATAGCCGTCACAAAACCCAGCTTAAAGATCCAGCACAATCGTTCCCAACAGAGGCCTTCACTCCTTTACTCGGGTCTTTAATTTTACAAACAGGTCTGCAAACACAGTTAATTAAATCCCCAGCATGTAGCGAATTAAGTAGAATGTTAGATGGTGAGAAAAGGTGACAAAAACAAGGAAGAAGCCACATGATTCGAGATGTGACGGTCTCCCAGAGAGGGAGGCCACGGGCAGAAAGACGGAACCCATCTGGGGACGGCTGATTACCTGGAGCACTTGCAGCTTCCACAGCGTTGAAGCCTCTCCCCTGTTAGAGCATGCAAACTTCCAGATGAGTATTAAAACACTGGAAGACGAAGGAGGATATATTTAACTAAATTTTTATTTTTTCTGTTTAAAACTTGGAACGTAGATGAAGGGTATGAAAAAAAAATCCTCCTGACCTTGTAACTTAGAAGCAATTGTTGTTAACCATTTGTTCTATTTCCTCCTACTTGCCAGCATGTGCAGTGAATTTGCAGAGCCATGAGATTTTTTATTAGTTCATTTCCTAGTGTCCTGGCCTCACTCTTTAAATAGAAGCTTATTGTTGGAGCTGCTGATAGGAACCCACAGACCCCGAGGAATTGTGGGTATTCTCTCTCCTCTAGTGCTGTGAGGTGAGCTTCTCTTCTAGAAGAATCTGTGAAGAATATTGTAACCATTCTGAAGTGATTTTTAAATGTTTTTACTGATATGTTGTGATGAATTTGTTGGGATAAAACGTGAAGTCTGCTGACCTACCTCCTTTATGTTGGAAAAAATGGTGGCCTCAGCAGTTTTGCAAGTGTCAAAATGTCACACCTCTGTGGATTTGCTTTTTGAACAATTCGTTTGGAAACTTGAAAATTGCAGGCAAGTACAGAGAACATAAAAGCACACATGCATCCAGCTTTCCAAATTAGTGAGTATTTACGTTTTATAATTCTGCGGCTTTGTTGTAAGCAAAAGGAACAAAGCACTAGAAATGAACATGTAAGCCTTACTAGTCCCTGCTTGGTCTCACTTCATTCCCTCCTTTCTCCGAGGAAGTGCTTGTGGAAGCAGAGTATCAGTAATCTGTGCATCTCTGGTTTGTTCTGGGAATAGGAGGAGACACCATACATCAAATGCTGAGCACAGATTCCAGCACATATAAGAGACTAAAAACAGAGAAGCAATGAAGAAGGAAGATATTTTAGGAAGTGAATTGTTAGCTATCCCAACGGTATCAATGAATAGGTTTTCTTTCCTTGACCATGACTTAACACAGCTAAACAGCGGGATTTCCACAAGAGACAGGAGGTGTCTTACAAGTGGTCCTAGTGACAAAACTCTAAGCTGGCATTTGAAAGGAACATGCAGTTCCATTGGATTCAACAAACGTTTATTGAGTAACTACCTCTTTTCCACAAACAAGGAGAGTCCAATGTAATAGAGAGAAACAATCGAACAGGTATTTTAACTGCATTAACAGTGCTGCCTAAAAGAACAGAGGATCTTCTGGAAAGGAAACTTTCTGTATGATTCATAATCATGAGTTGATCAAAGACCAATAAAAATGCCTTTCTAACTCATGATTGACATAAAACTGAGAGAGGTAGTTAGTGATGTGGAAACAGGTTCCTGAGCCCAACAGATTATAGACTGAAATTTAAAAGATGAGATTTAATAAGGATTAAAGTCCCACGAGCTTTAAAAACTAACTACCCAAGAACAGTGGGGTAATGGCAGGTCATTCAAAAAAAGTCTTGAGGATTTTAGCTGGCCATGCAAACGCAATTTGAGCTAATACAGTACATAGTTGCAAAAGGTCGTGCCACCTTAGAACACATTAGGCTGTGACATATTTGGCAGTGTCACAGCCAAATAATGCTCTTGAGGTATCAGTATCCCTACCGTTAGGAGTACATTTTGCTTACATTTGAGCGATACATGTTTAGTAGGATGTTGACACATTGTAACACCTAGAAGAACCCATCAGAGATGGAAAGGGATGGGATCCATGGCTGTAGAGAAGGGAAAGGTCTGAAGATAGCTTTATGGAGAGAGATGTTACAGTGGCTTGATATAGTTCAAGGATTTTCGTGTAGTCTCAAACTGGACAGGGAAATATAAGATGATAGACTTTAAATGTAAGGAAGGGCAATGTAGAAATTACAAATAAAATGGTAAGCCTTGTGAAGGAAAGAATTCCCTGTCGTTGGATGAACCGAATGAAATGACACCTCAGGGAAATTATAGAGAACTTTCTTGCATCATTGGGAGGAATCTCCTCTATGACAATTGTGACTCTAAGACTCTGTGACTCTATAAACACCCTGGTAGCAGAATACACATGTAAACGAGCTATGTAATTACTCTCCTCCATTAGGGAAGGCCAAGTATATATGACAATATACAGAGATCTCTTCTATGCCCAAAGATCATCCATTTATTTTCCCAATCTATATTTCCATTACTAATTGCTGAAAAAAAATCACTGCCCCCTTTCCACCCACTAGGATGGCAATAATAATATTAATAGAAACAATGCTAATTTTTTAAAACAGAAAATAACAATGGTTGGAGAGCTTCCAGAGAAATTAGAAGCCTCATACATTGCTGGTGGGAGTGTAAAATGGTGCAGCCGCTGTGCAAACACCGTTTGGCAGCTCCTCAAAAAGCTCATTGTAGAATTACCATGTGACCATCAATTCCACTACTATATGCATGCCCACGAGCATTGAAAACATATGTTCACACAAAAACTTGTACATGAATGTTCACAACAGGACAATTCATAATGGCCAACAGTAGAAACCACCCAACAGTCACATAAATGAAGTGGGAGGCATCTATATGATGCAACGGCACTCAGCAGAAGAAAGGAATAAAGTGATGCTAGGAGATGGGTGACCTCTGAAGACATGCTGAGTGAAAGGAGCCAGACGCCAGAGGCTACATTCCGTACTCGACACCAATTAGATAAAATATGCATGACAGGCAAATCCCTGGAGATAACAAGTAGATTTCTGATTTCCGGTTGCCCATGGCTGGAATGGGAAGAGGGAAGAGGGAGTGACTGCCACAGGTGCAGGCTTCCTTGGCAAGGTGTGGGGAGGGGATGAAAACGTTATGTATTTAGTTCTGAGCGATGAATGCTCAACTCTGGGAATGACTTAAAAACTGCTAAACTATGTAACTTTAAAATGATGAACCTTATGTTATGTGAATTGTACCAATAAAAAAATAAAATATTTGAAGTATTCCAGTTTCAAAGGTAGAATACATTTAAAAAATTCTGACACATTTCAATTTTCCAACTTTTCCGAAGGACACAGAGCCCTGTCCCCAGCCTGGCTTCCTTCTTGGCTCAGCAATTATACCATCTGATCAGCCGTATGTTCTTAGAGAGCTAAGTGCCATGCACCGTCTTTTCAAAGCAACTTTTTAAATGAACTATGACAATTGTTTTCTAAGTTTTCTTCTCCAACTTTCTTCTGACTTCTTCATGGTGGTCAGCACTGAGCCCACCAGTGGAGAATGTAGGTGCCTGAGCAGAGAACTGTGCAGAATGGGGACATTAGGAGCTGGGGACAAGCTCAGGCAGGTACTGTCCTGATGGCCTTCAGGACACAGGACTGTGAGCGGGAAATTCCAGGGAAAGTAAGCCAGAGCCAGAAGCTGGTGTGGCAAAGCTTCAGCTTCAGAGCTCAGATGAGCTAAAATCATCAAAATTTCAGAGCAAGAAATTGGGGGTGTTGATATTTTTCCTTTGTGAAGAACATCAGCCTCTGGTTATTTGAAGGATGGCTTTTGAGTTTGGGGATTCTTCTTCTGTGTCTTTATTAGTTGGTACTAATACTTCCACGACCTCTTAGCACCTAATAAAAGAAGGAAAGGGAAGTCTGTAACTTCTCAGCAGTGAACCTTCCGGACGGACTAAGGTCCCTGTCCCTGGTATACAGCCGCACTACACATTTTGGCATTGAGTGGATGCTTTTCGGTGATGAAATCAGTGGTGTGGATTCAGGCATTTGTGTGAAGTTTACGAGGTTTCCCTCCATGACTGGCTTAAGAAGTTTGGAAATAGCTACTTGGAGATGCCATGGAAATACTCGTCCAGCCCGCTTTGATAGCAGTAGATGGGAAACCCCGACTCCAAGCAGCTGTAGGGAAACCACTAGATGGCGCAGTCATGCTGGATGTGATCAAACTTCAGGGCAGAGGAGGAAATCGAATCTTACTAGATTACTTCATCTGTTACTTAAGGAGCTGTAGTTTACTTCTCCGCCCACCTCCACCCTCTGAATTTTCCTATGTGTTAGTAATTTATGTCTTCCAGATCCTGTAAATACAGATGTGCTAGAGTTAGTCATCCGAATCCACTGTTCGGTGGCCGAAGCCAGGCTGTAAAAACGATTGCGTCCCTTTGTTTTCAGTTCAAGTATTTTGACTATTCCTTTGCCACACATTCTTTTATTTTTATACAGTTACCTCAGTGGCCTGGGTGTCTTTTCCTTTGTAAACATACTGATGGAGAGGGCAATTCCTGTCTTTAAGGCACTGGGCATCCTGTGACAGCACATCGATTTCCTAATCCCCTAAAAGATGTCACTCACTCTGCTTTGCACAGTGCTAGGGAGCTCCGGCCTTCGGAAAGACGTTGGAGCAAAGAAATGTCCCAAGACACAAAGTAAATGATTGCTTTCTTTACCCAGCTTTCTGTGTTTTTGTCTCTTGGGTGGGAAAAGTAGAGGAAATGTTTTATTCACAGTCAGAGGCTGAACCAGCAAGACCAGGCATGTTAGTGAGACTGGGTGCTGGGATCGCCCAAGAGGCATAATCTCCCCGTCTATCCCCGCCCCAGCCAACACCCCCTCTGGAGCCAGGCACACTCAGGCCCCCAGAGGAAAAGTTTGGTGGGGCATCATTTGGAGCAAGTCTAGAGCCAACACAGGAAAATAATGCAAGAGACTTAGGGTCAAGAAGAGAGAAATGAGATTTAGTTAGCTTGAGGTCACAGTGCCACAAAGGTGGCCTGCAGGAGGCTTCTGCTGTGGAAATGCAAAGCCAGGACAACCTGCAGGCTTGGAGCCCTGTTGGGGCCTGGGAGGTCCATCTCTTGGCTGGTGTCCCAAGAAACGCCTGAGTTTGGGGTCTCACAAAACTTGAGGAGGACTCCCCACTGAGGCAGCCCACGGAGAGGGTGGTGTTTAGCAAAGGGTAGGAGACCCAACCAAGAAGGAGGAACGTGAATGGGGTACAGCAGACACACAGGCCATGCTTTCCCCCATTCGCTCGGTCCACACCGGAAGAGGATAAAAATGGTGGAGCCTAAATCGCAACACAAGGGTGTGGTCTCGTTTTTTACAGAAAGGGATTGAGAAACAGCCCTCGATTGTGCAGACAAAATTTTGGAAACTATTTATAAGTATGTTAGTGAGGTCTGCAGAGATGAACTTTAATTCTAGAAGTATATAGTTAAAGATTCTTTTCTACTGGTCCAGGCCTTGCTTGCAGTATTTTGACATGTATTAAAAGATAAAGTTCTTATAATTTTTTAATACATTGGATCAATTTTTATAGTATTGCATTTTTATAACCCTTATTCACTTTTTATTTTTAAACCTCACCTTTCTGTCTATTCTTTGGATCCAAATGTCATATAATAGGTTGTGACATTATACATTTGCCCTTAAAACTATGTTCTGTGGCTGTAGGGACTCTTATTATTTAAAAATAATATGTCCTATGAGAAAACACAAATACTAAAGTAGACATGGGTTCAGTTTTGGAGTAATTACACTGA
This sequence comes from Tonatia bakeri, assembly GCA_004024845.1. NCBI lineage: Eukaryota > Metazoa > Chordata > Mammalia > Chiroptera > Phyllostomidae > Tonatia > Tonatia bakeri. Next base: position 8,120 of record PVIA01004036.1, read on the forward strand.
ATTATGGGATGACAAATATTTACAAATGGTTTTTAGTTAGCACTAATAATAACAAGTAATGCTGGCTGCAGTAAGAAGAACCTGAATATTTTAGTGGCTTACCCAACAAAAAGTTTTGTTACCCATGTTCATCACAGTTCGATGTGGATGTCTCTGCAGGCAGGGAGGGAGCTCTGCTCCACACATTCACGCAGGGGTCCAGGCTCTTTCTGGCTCACGGCTCTGCTGTCTTCTGGCACCTGAGCTTCCTCTACCAAGGCCTTGCTTTCTATCAGCAGATGAGAGAAGAAAGATGAATCAGTCAGACTCCACCAGCCTGCTTCAGTCTGGAGGTGACACACACCATTTCTGCTCACATTTCTCTGTTGAGAACTGGTCCCTGGAACCCAGGAAGAAGAGAACCTGGCTACGGGTGTGAAATAGTCTGGTACTTACACACACCAGCAGTGCAGAGCTCAGTAGGATACAAGCCATCCGTTTCAGGGTAAGAACTCATGCTCCTCTCCTCCGTATCATTATCTGTGATGAGCTCCTCCTACAGAGCGGGCCCTCTCCCACTGGGCCCGTCAGGAGTAAGCCAAGTCTGGCCTCGGGAAACCTCCTCCCTTACCTAGCGCTTGCCTAGATTAAGGAATCTTGGTGAAGTTTTGACCAAGGATGTTTCCTGTAATGCAGCATAATTTTTTAAGGTTGATTTAATCTAGTTCTTAAGAATATCAGCTTGAAGTCCTTTGTGAATGTGGCCAGCCTACTGCCAGTCCATCACAGCTCTTTCAGACGCTTAGTTTATACAAAAAACGTCTTTGCTTTGCTATTTTTTTCCATGTTCGTAATGAGTATCTCCAGTGGGAAGTGACCCTTTTGTATATTCTTAGATCAGGGACTTGAAGCTATGACAATGTTCCAGAAGGCACCGCGTATAATCAGTAAATTACCACATACAGTATCAACTGCCACTGACCCACTGAGCGAAGAGTAGGGCCAGGTGGCTCACTGTGGGGCCATTTATACGGTTAAATATTATCTTTTCTTCAATACTTATCATTATTTGCAATGTATCTTAGAGGTCTTTATTCTCCGTTCACATTGTGTCTCTCCTCCTGTGACTTTCTGCTGGGCCAGCAGGTTAATTATCTCTTGTCATTCGATCTGTGCAGGGAGGACGAGCATAACCTCCATCCACTTGATGAACTCTAGAGAATTACAATCAATTTTTTTTTGTTTTGTTTTGTTTTTCCGGAGGCGGGGTGGGGGGCGGGGAGGAGAGTCTAAAGATCCGAGACCAAGCCAGATCTATGACTAATTAATCATTCCGAGGTTCTCCCAGTAAAAGAGGTGAAGGGCAGGAATTGTGGGAGAGGAAGCCCCTCAGAGAGGGAGTTGAGCCTGCAGTATGCACAAGGAGCCCCGAGGCCTGAGCACTTAAATGAGCAAACGATCGGAAAGCCCAGGGAAAAATGCTTTCTCAGCACTCTTTTGCCTTCCTTTACCTTTTGGGGAGCGGTGAAACCGGAATTCTCTCTAAACGAGAAAGATGATGAAAACCAACCCATTAAAGGTGCAAATCAAATATTCATAAACACAATCCCACATCCTTAGCGGGCAGTCTCCCACAAGGAGGTGGGATGTCTCCTCGGATTCGGGGCGGAGCATTGATTTCAGCTGGAGCCCCCCCACCAATGACCGTCCCGGTTCCACCTCCGCTTCCCGCCTCTCAAGTCAGCCGTCCTCTGAGCCTCCCACAGCCTACCAGGCTCATCTCTCTTCACTTTCTGGACTTCCTTTTTAAACCATCGCCACAAATGCCAATGTAAATTGCCCAAATTGGCCAAACCGGCCTTTTCCCCTGCTGGAGCAAATGTTTGCCCTTTTATTTCTAGGGGGACGGGAGGTAGCAGAAAAGCAGGTTTGGGGCAGTGAACACAAGCCTAAGGGGGTGGGTTTCTAAATTTATTTTTAAGCTATGGCTGACATGAAACGCTATATTAGTTTCAGAGGTAGGACAGAGCAATGAGACATTTATATATCGTAGGAGGTAATCACCCTGTAAGTCTAGTACCCATCTGACACCATACATTGTTGTTACAATATTCTTAACTATATTCCCTATCTTGTACTTTATATTCCTGTGCCTGTTTTAATAGCTGGCAATTTGTACTTCTTAACCCTTTTCACCTTTTACACCCATAGCCCCAACCTCCCCACCCATTTGACAACTACCAATTTCTTCTCTGTACCTATGAGTTTGTTTCTGTTTTGTTTATTATTTTGTATTTTAGAATCCACCTATAAGTGAAATCATACAGTATTGGTCTTTCCCTGTCTGACTTATTTCACTTAGCATGATACCCTCTAGGTCCATCAGTGTTGTGGCTAATGGTAAGATCTCATTCTTTTTATGGACAAGTAATGTTCCATTGTACATACATACCACATATTCTTTATCCATTCACCTATCGATGGACATTTAGGTTGCTTCCATACCTTGGCTATTGTAAATAATACTGCAATGAACATAGGGGTGCATATATCTTTTTGAATTAGTATTTTGGACTTTTTCAGGAAAATACTCAGCAGTGGAATTGCTGGCTCATATGGTAGTCCTATTTTTAATTTTTTGAGGAACCTTCAGACTGTTTTCCATAGTGGCTGCACCAGTCTGCAAAACCACCAAGCATGCATGAGGATTCCTAAGAGAGAATTTTGAAGTGAGTAGGGAATGCGACATTTCCACTGTCCGTAAAAGTCTGCGACATCAGACCAACTCCCTGACCACCGCACTCAGAATGAAAAGGGGCAAATGATGGTTTCTAAGAGCTGCAGTCTGCTGAGAAAGAACAAAAGGCCCCAAGGAACTATTTAAAACCTCTCTGTTCTCATGACTGAAAGCAGGATGAGCCATATGATTTACGGGGCCCAGGACAAACTGACAAGTGCTAGCCCCTGCTCAAAACTCCTTAAGAATTCTGAGACTCACGAGCAAAGCACTGAACCAGGAGCAGCCCCTCTAACGTGCAGGCCCTGTGCAGCCGAGCAAAACACACGCTCCTGGGAGTTTAAGGCAGCTTCAAAATGCGTCTAATCTTCTCACTAGGAATGAAGAGTTAATGCACCCACTAAGGATTTGTCTTGTAGAGCAAGATTAAACTGTCTTGAAATATTTTTTTCTGTAATCTTGCAAAAGAATGAGTTTTTCTTGGATGTACAGATTGAATTGGTCCAGGGAGACGCTCGTGCTGAGGGATGCCATGGTGGGCGGCTTCAGCACCACACACCTGTCTGCAGACGTCACCGTGTCGGCAGGCTTTAAACACATTCTGGAAGTCAATACCTTTGTGTAAAAAGAAAATCCAAAAACTGGTATGTGGGGCTTTGAAAATACTTCTATATTTAGAAATCCCATTTCCTTTATTGCTTTCTCCTTGAATAGAAGTGCATTCACTGCTGTCTGTCATTACACCCAAGAGTTTGCTCTATTTAAGGTGCTTTATCGGAAAACTGTCTCATTGAAGTTATTTGACAAGTCAGTGTGAGAGGCAATTAGCGTGATCTTAGTTGCAAGACAGAGTCAGCAGATGATGCAAATCTTTCAAGTTCTGAAAGTCAATGTGAGCATCAGAACAGATTAATGAAGGAAGCAATGGCCCAGGAAGTGGTGGAGGAAGCTGCAGGTGAGTCATTTCACAAAAGACAGAAGACACCAAACCCAAGGAGCCCTGCTCTTGAATGCGGTAGAGGCTGGGGCAGGAGGGACCAGAACAGGGAAGCAGGCAAGATGCTGAGAGGCTGGATAGGCAACCAAGTTAGTCTCCCCACAGCGTCCCCTCGCCTAGGTCCACCCCAGGCCAGGGAAGTGGGTGGAGTGGCATGGTACCAGCCAGGAGCAGCGCTCGGGATGCAGAGAGAGGTCAGACCTAAGGCGGGGAAGAGGACACGCCAAACTAGTTGGGTCTCTGGTCCGGTTGTCACGTTTCACGGTCCAGAGTAGCTCGCATGGCCAGGCCCCAGTCAGCTACTAGCACAGCAGGTCCTCAAATAACATTGTTTCATTATAACGCCCGCAAGAAACAAATCATTTTCTGGCCAAGGCCACTGTCTGTGTGGAGCAGCACATTCTCCTCATGTCTGCGTGGGATTTCCTTGGGGACTCTGGTTGCCTCCCACGTCCCGAAGAGACACACGTTAGGCGTATTGGCATGCCCTAATTGTCCCTGTCTGAGTGAGTGAGTGTGTGTGTGCGTGTGCCCTGGAGCCTGCCCAGGGTGGGGTCCCACCTGGCTCCCTGAGCTGCCTGGATAGGCTCTGGCCACCCACAACCCTGAGCTAGAATAAGGAGGTCAGGAAATAATGACCTTACTTGTTCTCATGAAACTTTCTTAAATGTGTGTGTGTGTGTGTGTGTCCCACATTTATTTTGCTGTTTAAAATGAGAAGTTTGGTGATGTTTTTGTGACCAGAAATAGGCCATAAGAATGTAACTCTTGTTTATATCAATTATCCTATGGTAAAATTGGTTTTCTTATATGTCATTTGGCTTAAAGTTACAGTTTCTAAGAACCTATCAATGATGTTAAGTGAGGACTTACCAGATACTACACAGTCACATAGCCAAGGGAGTAAAGGTTTGAGAATAATCCAGACTGACCACAGTGCAGCCAGGATTGTGCCCTCCCGCCTCAAGGGAGGACTCCTCACCAGGGACCCTACTTCCCTCCCCAACTCGTCTGCACAGACTTGGACCCAAGTGTGGCTGATCTGTGCCCACTGGTGGGAGAAAGTCCGTAGGCCTCAGGCCACAGTGTGTGTCTCTGGGGTGGACGAGATGGAAACCACCTGTGGTGGGGCTGGTGGGGCGGTGCTGATGGCTTCGCACCTCCAGGGATAGTCCCATCAGTTGCATGTAGACCCCTGAATACTGAAAAAACCTGTTCTGCCTAGAACATAAAGGGCAACTCCAAGGTCATCAATAAATCAACAAGCAAGTGCTGGCAAGGACATGGAGAAAAGGGAACCCTACTGCACTGTTGGTGGGAATACAGACTGGTGCAGCCACAGTGGAAAACAGTATAGAGTATCCTTGAAAAATTAAAAGTGGAACTACCTTAATACCCAGCATTTCCACTTCTGGGTATATATCTGCAGGGACACAAAACTCTAAGTTAAAAGAATATATGCACCCCTAAGTTTGCTGCAATATTACCTACAATAGCTAAAACAAAGCAATCCACGGGTCCATCAGTAAACAATTAGATAAAGAGTTATGGTACATATATACAATTGAATATTCCTTGACTATGAAAAAGAACAAAATTTTACTATTTGAGACAACGTGGATGGACCTAGAGGGCATTATGCTAAGTGAAATACATTGGGCAGAGAAGGACAAATACCATGTGATCTCACTTCCATGTGGCATGTAAAGAACAAAATAAACAAAAAAGTAGAAACAGACGCAATGCACAGATCAGACAGATGTTTGCTAGCGAGGTGCGGGGAGGAAGAACAGGTGAAAAGATGAAGGGACAAGGAAGTAGAAATTGGCAGTTACAGGTAGTCGCGGGGACACGAAACACAGCACGGGGAGCGTGGTCAGTAGCATCGTGGTAACTGTGTGTGGGGCAGGGGGCCCTGGATAGTCAGAGAGGTCACTTTACGAACTGTGTGACCACTGTGCTGTGTGCCTGGAACTAACATGCAGTAATACTGAATGTCAACTGTCAATGAAAAATAAAAATTTTTTTAAAAAGAGCATTAGGCAGGAAGGCTCTTTTGGAGCCTCTGGGCCAAGCCAGGGGGCAGCTGTGCAGGGCACCTGGCCCATTAGGACAGTCACCCCGTCTCACCAGTGAAAATCCTAGGTCTTGTTAAGAATCAATGAGAAGTCAGTTTCTGTTAGGCCCTTAGGATTATACAGCCTGCTCATTTGAATTATTTTTTAATTAGATGACCAGTTGGTGCCCTGCCCCCTTAATCAATGTTTGGGTAAAGGGGCTTCTATCACGTGAATGGAGAGTCCAGATCTAGCTAGAACTCTAAAGTGTTTTCCAGTGAGCGAACAGCCAATTTCTAGGTGCAGGGTGCCTTTAAATACTTGCATCACACCATGCAGAGTTAGCAGGAATTCCTGCCGGCTGTGACCTTGTGGACCATCTTGCAGGAAGAGGCTGCAGCTACAACAATGACGAGAAGAGCCGCTGCTCCAGCCTTGCCCTGCTGGCTGCCTGCGGAGGCAGCTGCAAGGCGTGCAGGGCTCGGGCAAGCCGGGCCAGCCCAGCCCTGATTCCTGCCCACACGGACCTGCCAGCAGTGCTGCTGCGGGGAGATAAGGCCGTGCCAGCCAGGCGGGGATTATTCCAGCCAGGCCTGCACCACGTCGTGTTACCTCATCTCCTTTCATGGGCACGCCCTTCGGAACCCGAAGTGCCAAGGCTCATTCTGTGCACCTTGGAATCTTTTTCACAGTAAATGTAAGAAAAGATGCAGGAGGGAACTGTACATACGTGCTACCTATGTTCCTTGGAGTATATGACATAGCTCACGAATATGTTTAAGAAGGAAAAGATGAACGTTATTTTTATATACTATCTCTCTGGACAGGTTTCTCATTTTCCTCCCTGAAATGCTGTCTTTTGAGGAGGGCTGATCCCACCGTGGGCTGTGCTGGGTGGGCTTGGAGCTTCCTGTTCTTTCTGAAAAAAGATAAAATCTATAGACTACCTTTATATTTAGTCACTACACTAAACTCAAATTTCTGCTTCAAACTGAATTTGGAAAAGAAAGTATTTCATTTCCCTTAAAATGACATCCGGTGTGTTTACTGCAACAACAGGGTGAAAGAATTCAACCCTGTTTTACCTTAGGCCCTGGGACAGTCAGCAGGGAGGGGTTCAAAGTCCCACTCTGCGGCCAGGAAGGGGGACAGACAGCTTTATGCGGAGAGCCACGGCGTTCAGATCTGTCTAGGGAGGGCTTCATTCTTTAGTTTGCACTCACCTGGAAGACACACCCCACGAAGAGCAGAGTTTCAGAGAGCCTTGTTCCGTGCTGCTGTGCGGACAGAACAAGGGGGAGCTGGTTCCAGAAAACAGCTGGTCAGAGTAGAGGAGACAATGGAAGGATTGCTCCCCAGTGAGACACCGTCTCCTAGAGGCAGCTTCTGCTAGCTTTGGAGCAGAACGTCTTGAAAGAATGGTCCATACTTGATGTTTCCAGTCGTTCATCTTGCATGATCTTCTCATTCTATTCCTTGAAGTTCTCGCCCACAGTTCTCTATGGACACTGCCCTAGACAATACCCTGGGCCCTTTTCATGTGACCGAGTCCAGTGGCCAATTCTCAGTCCACACTTGACCTCTCAGCAGCATTGAAACAATTGATCACTTCTCTTTCTTAAACACTTGACTTCCAGGTTCCCACTTTTGTATTATTTTCCTGTTACTGCCCCAGTTTCTCCTTCCCAGTCTTTGCTGAAGCGCTCCAGAACTCGGTCCTCAGGCTTCCCAAGGCAATTGTGTCACTGCTATGGATTTAAATGTCCCTAAACATCAAGGGCTCCCACACTTATACCTCTAGTTCTGACCTCTCCCTTGACCTTGGATAACTACCAACTTGATCATACTTCCAAGTGAACATGGTGAAACCACAACTGTTGATTCCTCCCCCCATAGCCACCCTTACCCCAGCCTTCTCCGTGTGCCCCAAGAGCACATGCATTACTTTCAAATAAAATTAAAATAGACGTGCACATTTTTCATGTATCTTTGTGTGTAGCTGTCCTAAATATTTATTTCTTCACTAGTAAAATCATCCAAAAATGGTCTAGCCCAGAGAAAGGAGTCACTCTGAACTTTAGTTAGTCCTAAAACACAGCCGCTCGATTGGTATAGATGAATGAATGAACGAGAAGTAGGGAACTTAAATAGCCACCACGGTGTTCCGGGGCCTGGCTGCTCTGGGTAGACATCTACCGAAATGCTGGCTCTCAGAGATATGAGAACCTTTCCCTCTGGGCTGGCTGGACCTCTCATCTGCTGTGGCAATGGGACTATAAAACTGTGATATTGAATAGCAGCTTAACTTAAAAACTACAGATAGGATTCCAGCATACACCTGTTTTCCCTATATCAATTCAAAACTGTTAACATTGGCCACCTGGTTCTGCTGCTCTTCACGTGGTTTGAAAATAACCTTGACAAACATTTGGGGAAGAACAGAGAGAGCCCAGTGTCAGTCTCCTCGTCCCCCATGGGATCAAAAGGAGAGGTTAATGGACATCATCTCCAAATAGGCTTAAGAAATAAAGCGGACAACATTGATGTAAGGCGGTCTCTTCTTGCTTTTGAATTCTTCGACTCCTTGCATCCTCAATATCACCAACCTTCGGGGGATAATCCTTTCAAATAACTAACAAATGAATTCTATTAAAAATATCAGTGATGACAGAATGGGGAGAGAAACCAGTAATTGGGGAGTGGTATGAGGTCACCGAAGCATGACATCCTTTTTTTGCTTCTAACTAAAACTCTCTTTAGAGGCTGGAGAGCTACAGGTTCCTTGCTGAGATTCGAGAAAGGGCTGGTGACCCATGAGTCAGGCTCTGCTCACAATACGTGGGGGAGAAAGTCAGCTGCCCTCTTGACGTGGGCTGGCCTGAGTCTCCCGAGAGGCCAGGGCAGGACCAGATGAGATGAGGGAGCGTCGGGGACAAAGCACAGGCAGAGGTTTTCTCAGGCTTACTGTATGCAGGTGGCGCCTCTAACCTCTACTTTCATACATCCATGCCTCTGTCCATGTTCATGTGTGCAGGAATACTTTTATGCTTATATACATAGTATGTATACATACACATTTGTATGCACATGCATAGCTTCTAGCACCAAATCATTTATTTCAAAAGGTATCACACATACAGGAAACAACTCAATATATTGTTAAGTTTCTGCATTATTTAAGTATTTGTACTTCATCGTAAAGACAAATGCATTGCATATGAGTCCTCTGCCCCTGCTTCGTTTGGTGTTCCTGAGAATCCACACTGATCCTGGGGAACTATACAGGTGTGTGTGCTCCTGGAGGCCGTCTCAGAGGAGCAGTGCTTTGAAGGACAGGGGGGAGGAACGTCAGTAGATGGCACTGGCAAGCGTAACGTGGATGGACTGGAAGGCCCAGCTAAACATGAAGCTTTCGGTGTGAGAACAGCTTGCAAAATGCGTTTGCATGATTTTGTGTTAGAGTTTCCCACCGCAGGATGTCTCGGCCACAGTGCCCTGCAGGCTGGTCAGTACGTTCCCCTCCTGCTCTCTCGTGCGTTACCTCCTTTCAGTCATGAGACCCCAAGGCGATGACCATTTCTCTCCTTACTTCATGCATGGGGAGGGGGGCTCTAAGGTTGGATTGGTTTGTCTTGCTTATAAGTTTTATCTCAGAACTCAGATTGTATCAAAGTAGCATCTCAGGGGTCCCTGGGATGAAAAAAAGCAAAAGGGAAAGTGAAATGTGGCTTTGGGGTGGGACACGGAGGAAGGACCACCAGGGCATAACTGTGGCCTTTCCTCCCACTCCACCCTGAGTAGGGAGGTCTAAGGAGAGACAGAAAAGAAGAAGGACCCTCCTTCCAGAAAAGAAAGCGCTGGTAATTCCTATACTGATATATAATCTATCTCAGTGTGGTGTCAGAGAAAGAGCATAGGCTGCGTTGTCATGACTTGCTGTGTGACTTTAAGTGTGCCCCTTCACCTCTCTCAGCCTCAGTTTCCTCGTGAGTACACTGAATGGCTGCCCATGGCAGACTCCAATAGTTGCCCACCCAATAACGATGCCCCTTTTCTTCATCTATAGAAAACCCAGATTGTTCTGTCAGCCATGTGATCAGGGAAGGTGGGCCCTGCCTGCAGCCCCGGAGTGTGCATCTGATTGGTCTGAGCTGAGCATCAGATCAATTCCCCTTTCCTAGCAGTGGGCATGTGCTGAATTGTTTCCCCACCAAAGACATGTTGGAGTCTTAATACCACCATATCACTAAAGGCGATAGGGCCTTTGCAGTGGTAGTTAAGTTAAACTAAGACCATTAGAATGGGTTCTAAGCCAGGGTGACTGGCGTCCTCAGAAAAAGGGGAAATCTGGACACAGAGACAGACCTGCCTAGAGAGGGGACACTATGAATAGACACAGAGAGAAGGCAGCCAGGGACAAGCCATGGAGAGAGGTCTGGGACAGATGCTCCTGCCCTCAGAAGGAGCCAGCCCCGTGGACACCTTGATTTCAGACCATCAGCCCCCAGGATGGTGAAACAAAACGTTTTACGATTTAAACCACTCAGTTTCAGTGCTTTGTTATGGAGGCCTTAGGACAGCAGTACAGCACATTTTGGACCGTGTGCTCAGTGAGGAAATTTTCTCCCTAGTGGAAAGAGAAGAGTGTGAGAGGAGCACCCCCTTGCCTTCCTGCTGCCTTAGGGCTCAAAGCCCCGGCCGCCGTGCTATGATGTACCCCGAAACAAGGGCTTCTCAGGAGGATGCCAGAGTAGAAAGTAAGAGCTGAGACACTGAACCAGCCCAGAGCCGTCTACTTGCAGGCGTGGTGCTTTATGCTATAACTACATATCTTTATGGCACGAGCCCACCCTAGATATTCGGAAATAGTTAAGTTCCAACACAATATGATTCTAATTGTTTATCCTATCATGCCCCCAAGTAGTGCATGATGATTAAAGGAAAAAAAGAAGTTACTGGTTTTAATAGCCTGCTTCCTGTAGATGGAGCCTATTTTTCTTTTTGATGTGATGGACAGACTGCATGTAAAAGGTACTTGGGTCAGAGTGGCATATAAATCGTTTCTGGAGAAGAGTGGGAAGTACCAAGCATGATGAGTGAAGAGAAGGTGGAGAGGGAGAAAGGGAAACTGAGTCTGAAGTGTCTCGATGAGGACAGGGCAGGGGCAGCGCCGGAACAGGTAAGCTGATGCCCAGTGTTCTGGGTGTGCAGTCCCACATCCACATGGCCTGGGCTGCACAGGGAGGGGGAGTGGTGGTAAATTAAAGGAAACCACAGAAATGGATTCTTCACACATCGCAGCTTATTCTGACGCTGTTCCCCAAAGGACACTGCGATTTCTCTTGCCATAATACAACACTGTGGGCCGACACCCTCCTCAGTGATGAGATATGAGTAGCACTGGAAAAAACATTTCTTTTCCCTAAAGATGTCTCCTGACTCTCTATCTGGGGTCCTGAATCCACCCTTACCAAGTCTTTTCTTGGACTATCATTAAATGCAATCACTCAACTTCTGTTTCTGGTAACATGGTGGGCTATGCTATGGATCAGCCTACTGACAACTAAAAATTCTGGATAAAAAGATTCTAAAATATCTTCTTTAAGACCATCCAAACATTGAGAAGATGGTAAGAAATGACCAGGCCAAAATCTAAGTGAAAACTGAACTCTAGAGATGTAAGAACACCAAAGTCCCCTTGGCTCTGAGGGCACTTGCCAGCGTCAGTGAACTTGAGCTTGTGATCTGACATCTTCCTGGGGCGTGGGGGTTGGAAGAAATTCATCCATGTTGCTGTGTTTATCGGTCCTCTATTGCCTTTTATTGCCGAGTAGTATCCTGATGAATGGAGGTACCGCAGATTGATTACATATCCACCAGTTCATGGATGTGTGTTTGAGTTGTTTCCAATGTAGGGAAATTAAAAATTAAGCTACCATAAACAATCACATACAGGCTTTTGTGTGAACCCAAGTTTTCACTCCAGTTGGAGAAGTGTGCAGGAGTGGGACAGCAGGGTTGCATGGACTGGGTGTTTATCATTACGAGAGAGTGCTAAGTGCCTGTGCTGTCTTGCACTAACAGTGTTTGAAAGTTGCAGTTGTTCCATACTCACCAGCATGTAAGAGTGTCAGTTCTGTTTGGGTTTGGTTTGATTTTTTTTTGTCATTCTAATGTGGTAGTGTCTTATTGTAGTTTAAATTTGCGTTTTCTTAATGACTAATAATGTTGAGCATCTTTTCGTATATTTATTGCCATCTGTACCTCTTCTTCATGAAGTGTCTACTCCAAGTTTCTGTGCATTTTTTTCATTGGGATGTTTGCTTAATATTGACTTTTGCAAAGTCTTTATATATTCTGGATGTGGGTTCTTGTCTATGGCCATACCACCCTGAATGCTCCAGATCTCATCTGGAAATGAGTTCTTTATCACAGCTGTGATTTTACAAACATTTTTCTTCATCTGCAGTTGTCTTTTCATTTTTCTAAGAGGGTTTTTTAAAAGATCAGAACCTTTTACTTTTCATGAAGTCCAATTTATCCATGTATGGGCTTTTTGTGTCTTAGATGGAGTCCCTTCTGAACCAGCCTTACGTTCCAATGGCAGGCAGCTCCCTGGCTTTTGTGTGGTTTCCGTCTTCTCTTTCCACTTGGAGTGTTTTCTCAAACAAAAGAAAAGTAACTCATCAAATAAATCATATTGAGCAACTCAGAATCTATTGTGTGCATAGCAAGGATCTCCTCTGTCAAAGCCTTTGACAAAGACTTGGGATGCAGGGAACAAAAAGAAGTAAAACTATGGTAGATTCTTGTAAAAAATAAATCATCTTTTTCTGTTGCTTTTATTGACTTATCTATTCTAATGGGGGTAATGTGCAGTAATAAAAATGAGATAGCATGCCCAATCTGGGGGACAAAAGTCAGCATTTTAGGGAGTCTCTCCTTACTTGAGTCTATCAATCAAACTCTCCTGTGAGGCTGATAATTTCTCCTACCACCTCAACCCCCACAGGTTTTTTCAGTCAGAGGTTTGAGGCTTTATTTCCCCGCCCTGGATCCCTGGGTTGCACGGAATTCTGGGTTACTCCATCTGCCTCACTCCCCAGTTATTCTTCTCAGTTCACCTGCTCGCAGATATGGGACTGCCTGGTCCTCTAGCCGCCAACTCGCCCACCCCATCCTCCAGCTGCTGCCTTGTGGTGAGTCCTGTCCACCCAGCTGCCCGTTTCTGCCCCTCCTACCGGTCTGGATGAATGTTTCTTCTTTAGTTTCTTGGTTGTTGGGCTTCTATACAGTTCGATTTTCTGGCAGTTCTGGTTATTTTTTGTTTTTAAATTTGTCGTTGTCCTTCTTTTGGTTGTGTGAGGAGGCAAAGTATGTCTACCTATGCCTCCATCTTGTCCAGAAGTCTGATTTTTCTTTTTAATAATTTTACCACCTAAGATTATATCATTATTCCTAGTAAATCATGAAGTAATTTTTTAATTAAAAAAATTTTAATTCATAAAAAATTCCTAAATCTTTTACTTCTCAAATTCAACCATTAGTTTTTGAAGGGTAACAACTTATTAATAAAAGATTTTTTCTCATTTACTTTATCACCTAAGACTATATCATTACTCCTAATAAATCATGACATAATTTTTAAATTAAAAAAATCCCTAATTCATAGAGAGGTATTGTTTTCTAATTAGTTATGACTTTAGAAATATGGTCTTGATTGTTTCACACATATAAGGTAAAATTCTTGTGATCTTCTTAATAGATCATCTCAGTATTTTGGCTAAAATTTCAAAAGTTTGGGAATATTCTTTCTCCTCTTCAAACTACTAGTAACCCATCAAGTGCCAAAATAACACTGCATCTAAAACCTAATAAAAAATTGCCTGATTTAGAGTCCAGTGAAACATAGATTAAGACATAACAGGTATATAACAAACAGGGTTTATCTCATCTATATCATTCAAGAAATATTTCCCAAGCACCTGTAGAGTTCAAATACTGTTCTTGTTGCTGGAGATGTAATAAGAAACAATAACTGATGTTTTCCTATAATCTGGAGAGTGTGATCTAGTGTGAATACAAGCTCAATAATTTCACAAGTAAATGTATGATTACAAAATGCGATAAATGCTATGAATGATATCTAAATCATGGCATCAGAACTCTCATGGGAGTAGGAAAACTAAGAAAATAACATTTGGGTTGATATCTAAATAAAAGTAAAGATTAACAGGGGAATGGATGGTAGGGCAAGTGAACATTCTAGAAGTAAAAGCATATGCAATGGCCATGTGGCACGGTAAAAGATGGCTCAGGAGCAAAAAAAGAGAGAATAAGGCAAAGATGGGGCCATTCAGGGCCTTTTTGGTCATGTGAAAGATAGTGCTTTAAGAACAAGGGGAAGCCACGTTTCAAACTGAGAAGGGGATGTTAGCAGGTGAGTATGATCAGATTACTGTGATGAGTAAAGTGTTAGTGAAGACAGGTCAGAGTAGATTAAGGAGGACCAGTTAAGAGGCCATTGAAGTGACCCATTGAGAGGAGATGGTGACTTGAATTGAGTGGTAGCTATGGAAACAAAGAGGTGTAGAGACATCTGTGATTTACATGAAGGTGGATACTAACTGAGGGTTGAGGGACAGGGAGGCCCTAGGCTTCTGGCTTGTAGAACTAGGTGGCAAAGAGTATCAGATGGCTAAGAGACCCTAGAAGTGGAACAGGCTGGTGCAGAAGACCATAAGATCATCTTCAATGCAGTTTTGGTCATATAGGATTTGAAGTCACCCTAATGGAGTTCTTGAAACCCATAGGTCTGGAGTCAGAAGAGGAGTCTGGGCTAGAAATACAAATTTAGGAGACATTTATCATGGGCATTATCACTGACAACATGGGTGAGCATGGAGTCATCCAGGGGACATGTGCAAGTGAGAAGAGAGGGCCCAGGCAGTGCTCTGAGGGATGCCCAGTGTCAATGGCTAGTGGGGGCGAGCGGGGGAAGCTCACAAAGCAAGGGGGTCTGCCGGAGTCTGTGGAAGACCACCAGGAGAGCAGTGGCAGTGTGCAGCCCACTGCACTGAACGCTGCTGAGAAATCAAAAGCCTAAAAACCATTCTGGGGTTCAGTGGTCTGGACGTTATTGTGGCTGGTTTTGACAGGATTGGAGAAGAACCAATGCCAGATGGAAAGGATTGAATCGTGAGCAGATAGGACACTGAGTGAAAATAGCTCTTGAGAGGCTTGGCTCCGAATGAGAGAAAAAAGATGGGTATACATGTGGTCAGGGTTAAAATAATTAATGTTAAAGCATGTAAATAATGACAGGTGAAGATACTGAAAGTTGTCGGTACCACTAAAAAGCTGCAGTATGTTATGTAAAATAATTCAAGTTCATGCATTGAAATGCATCTGTGCTTGTATATCAGAGGTTTTTCTGAACTATTTTTAAAGAAGCTGAACCTTCTTGTTGACTCGGTTCCATTTGTGATCCCAATCTGTAGAGCAGATGAAAGCAGAGTCTGCCCTAACACCACCTGCGCGAAGCTCCGGGCTCCTCAGGGCAAACCGATATCCTGTGCAAAAGGGGCAGAAAGGCACACACCTGTTACTGGGTATTCAGCAAGGACCTACTTTTAAAATATATTTATTTTAAAATATATTTTAAAGTGAGGAAGGAATCAGAGCAAAGTTAGCTGTTGCTCAGACCTAATTCTGTACCAGCTGGTTCTGTATAGCTGCTACACAGGGAAGGATTTGTCTGTAAGTTACCCAGGAGCCGAAGCAAAAAGATAGGTGAGTTACTCACAAGAATCACAGTGTGCAGAAAATAAGAGGCCCAGCTGTTCAGGAAAGTGGCCGTTCATGAGGACGAGGCCCAATGAAGATGTCTCCTGTGAATTCTCAGACGGGAGGAACCAGGATGTAATTAGCAACATCCTCAACAATATCTTCTTCAATGGTTACAATGACAAATTCTGTGCACCTGTTTCTTATGTTCCTTGCAAGGTCAATGGGGTAACATCAAAGTACTGTCTAATAAAAGCTATTTTTGTGGGGTTAAGGAAGTGTGGCAAAGAGAGCAAAGCAATTTCTGAATATCCAAAACTCAGTGCTTTCAGAATGTAGCAGATTTCCCTGTTCTCCCCTTTATCACATGCTTAACTTCTCTAGAAAAAAGAAGAACTTGTTTCTTTATTATTTTCCATTCTTACAAAAGTAATGCATATCATTACAAAAATGCAAATAATCCCGAAATATGAAGCACAAGATGCGTAATTTCCAGTAATCACAGCCCTCAAAGATAACCACTGATTTCAGTTTAAGTATCTTCAGCTGAGATTTCGCGTGCATGCACGGCACTGATTTATGCACATGTTGACAGAATGAAACCCTACCTCACTTAATGCATAGAACTTCATCTTTTAATGACTATGGATTAGCTCATCATATGAATGTAAATTAACCAATCCCCTTTTTACGGGTATTTGGGTATTTCCATTTTTCTAACTATTAAAAACAAAGCTTCTATCAATTTTTCATAGGAATATTTTACAAAGTTCTTTTCAGGCTTCTCAGGATTCCCTACCCAAACCTCCTCCTGCTAGCAGGACCTGAAGTTTGCTCATTTGCCTTCTCTCTCAACCTTCAGAGTTACCTTGTGTTTTATTCCTTAAGGCCCTGACCTCTCTGTGATGACTCACAGCTTAGGAGAAAACAATTCCCTGCTCAAGGTCACTGAGTACTAATGGCCTTGGAATTTTCTTTCCCAGTTAGTACATTTCCATTGTGGTAGCGTCCTTCTAGAAACAATTCTTCAGCCACGGACGTGGACTTTTTGAAAGTTAGAGTTGGGTGAGCAGGTGAGGAGTCAGGCCAGGTGGAGTAGGTCGGCTGCCTAGAACCCCAGCCATTTTTGAAAGCGTTCACAAACCCAGAGCTAGCATCGGGCTCCCTCGCACAGTGGTGCAGGGTGTATAGACTCCGGAACCCAGCTGGCTGAGCTTGAATCCTGACTCTAGCGCTAGTTGTGTGTGCATTTGGGCAACTTAGTCAGCTTCTGCCTCAGTTACCCCATCTCTAAGTTAGATATTAGAGTGTTAGGAAAAGTAGTTGCATTAAAAAAAAATAGAACAGTGCGGGTACATGATGAATTATTGAAGTATTTTTTAAAAATAAAATCTTCCCCCAACCCAATTTTTCTATTGCCAATCCACTCACAGGCTGCTAAATCTGTTCTTTATCCATTTACACACTCACTGCTATACCCACAGTTTCATGTTGGTCAAATGCAGCCATTAAAGTAATTTTTATTCTATGACCATGAAAATCACAAGTTCTTTGAATGAATTTATCAGATTGGACATTAGCTTAAGAAATGCAAACTAGTGATTGGTTTGTAATAAATGAAATACTTTGGACCCTAGAGAACAAGGGCATTGTTGAATTACATTTTATTAAATTTAATTACTGCATGGATTTTTTAAATTCCCAATTTTGTTCCAGGACAGATTTGAAGTGGCTTGACAAATATCACTTGGGGAAAGAAAACACTGCATCCGGGCCCCTCTAAAGACAGAGACGTTTTTCAAAGCGAACCCTAGCTCTGCCATGGGTTTCACTAGGCTCTCTTCCAAACTGGCCTGATGAATCAGGTGTCATTATGTTCTGGTGAAGAAAGGCCCAACAATAAGCAGCTTCATGCACCGGCAGAAGCATACTGTGGAAACATCCTTCTGAGCGCTCCCCACAATGATCTGTTTATACTCGGTGCAGTTTTCCATGGAGGCCAGGACCAGGTGCTTCAGAAGATGAAAACAGCAAACATGGCCATAAGTATGCACAGTCGCCTGCTCATTTCTTCGGGGCTGTGGTGGCTGCCTGCTGTGGAACACAGGGCAGTTTCACTCCCATAACCAGCTCCAGGGACAGCATCCCTGTTCCCCGATCGCCATTGCACATATAAAATTATGATTTTTTAGAAATCATACTCTAACCTTGTTACGTAAAATACCTTGAACTAATGCCTAGTGTTGCTTCCTTTTTATGGTCTGACACCTGGTGACACCTCATTAGAATCTAAGCTAATATAACTGTGTTGACTTTCTAGCATTTATCTTCATGATGTGACAAGAAAAGACACTTTCATCTCCTTATTTAAGAGGAAACATTAAAGTTTTTTTTATTAGTCAGGGCTTTAAATGGATGAACAAACAGAATGCTGAACTTTGTGAAGGTTGTCGTTTTGACAACTATCAGTTGACTGGCTGGTTAAAAAAAATTGAATCAAAGAGTCAAGTTATCATCTCAAACCCAGT
Source organism: Tonatia bakeri (assembly GCA_004024845.1). Classification (NCBI taxonomy): domain Eukaryota; kingdom Metazoa; phylum Chordata; class Mammalia; order Chiroptera; family Phyllostomidae; genus Tonatia; species Tonatia bakeri. The sequence goes on from PVIA01004036.1 coordinate 26,204, forward strand.
TAAACAATTTTTTCTGAAAGTGTTCTGAAAGATTTCCTAAAGAGGTATATTTTTTTTTACTCAATTGAAGGCAGGGACTGTAACTTTTTATTTCATTCCTCCCTATCACAACTAGGACGTGATGGGTGCTCAGTAACTGTTGAATTAAATTGTTATGAATCGGTGCTAAGAAAAAAAGGGTGAACATTTTGTTTTGGATGCTTGGCACAGAGGCAAGCACATCAGCTTTGGGGTCAAGCATGCCTCAGATGAAACTACAGGCATACCTCGGAGATATTTTGGGTCCAGACCACCCTAACACTCCCTAATAAAGCAAGTGCATATCGCAATAAAAGTGAGTCACAGTCTTTTTGCTGGTGGAGGGTCTTGCCTTCAATTTACAAAAAGAAGTAACATTTATGAAGTGCAGTAAAGCGAGTCCCAATAAAAGAGCTATGGCTGTGCGAGAGCATGTCTGTCCAGCTTGGTTATCGTAAGACCAGGCAGCCTAATTATCAGACCATCTCCAGCCTTCCCACTGACCGATGAAAGGGGACTAAGAATGCCTGTATCTCTGGGCTGCTGGGAAGAGCGGTGATAATGGATGTCGAGTACCCAGTACAGTGAGAGTTAGCCCATGGTTATGAGGATTGTGAGGATGAGGTCTTGACCACGATCATCCCGTGATCATCAGAAAATGAATTTTTCCCCAAGGATGTCAGTCAGCCCCTCCTTCTCTTCCTTTGTTACCCATTCTGTTAGTTGATACCTATTTTAGAAAACTTGGTCTGATTTCCAGCTTTAGGATAAAATATTAAACCTAATGGTGTCTTCCTGATATTTGATGAGGGGCCCCACAATAACGGTTCATTCTAAACGCCAGGAAGAATTACTGAGCACGTGCTCATGTAGAAAGCGCAAGGGACTGAGCTAACCTTGTGTTGGACTCAACACATTCTGGAAGATGCTTTGTCGTTTGTCTATTTTTAAACGGAATGGTGTCAGTCTGTTTCCCTTAGACTGCCTGGCTCCCATCCCCTGAAAGTCAATGGCAGAAAACATTTATGTGGGTGAACTTCTTGGTTAATTCCATGGAGTATTCTAGTGAGCAGGGTAGACAGGTCAGCTTGACACTCAGCACCCAGCACCCAGCAATGATCTGTTACTTTATGAGGGGGCAAAAAAGCCTTCAACCTGCTCCAGCTGAAGAGGGAGAATCTCAGATGAGGGTGGAGCGTGCCAACAGGTGCCACCCACACAAATCACAGGATGAGCCCGAGGATGAAGTGTGAAAAGAGCTGCTCACCACTCGCTGGCTGTGTTGGTGACAGCCGCGTGTGCTCGCACACAAGGCTCACTGTGGGCCGTCTGTGGGGGCGTCTTTGAAGGACACTAGCAGAGGGAATCTGCAAGCAGCTTCTGCACCCCCGGGGCTGGGTTTGGAGGATGAGAAGTTCAGAGGCAGTTGAGGGGATAAGATCAAGAGAGAGGTTAGGAAGTTTCATCGCCTCATGACTTCAGGAAGGCTTTGTCAAAGACGGATGAGGGGTTTTTGCTCACACAACTGAGCTCCTCACTGCTTGACATAAAGCTCAGCTGCCCCTGCCACCAGATAGCTAGCGAAGCGGAACGGCTGGTCCTTGTGCGGCTGCCCAGGCTGCACGGGGGTAGCGGGCACCGTTTCACCTTCAGGGCCCGTTCTTCCGATCCCAGCATTTGCAGCAATATTTCTGGCATCACAGACAGAACGTTAGTAACATTTTTAAATCAAAGAAAAGAGATACTTCTCAGCTCAGGACCTGATCTTGGTTTTAAAGGAGTTCCCTGTGGTCCTCACTGGGCAGGCCTGCTGACTCCTGGGCCTTTTCTCCTCGTTTCTCTACCATCTCCAGGAAATGGCGTTGCCGTGGGGACCTAGCTGTCTTCTGACTGACAGGGTGGTCCTCAGACCGGCAGCTCCAACATGGAGAAGCATCGCTCCACATAATGGAGCTAGAGGAGGAAATTCTGAAACCCCATGGAACGTTTCTCAGTCTTCACCCAGCCAGGCCCTTGAGAAAGGCTGGCCTCCAGGCTGCGTCCTTGCTTGGTGCTGGACCTACTGAAGGCCTCTCTCTCTGGTCCTGTGTCCCTTCCTTTGGGCCAAGTCCACACCTATGACCCGTGGCTAAAACCGGGACCGCATACTACCAAGAGGGCCATGAAAAATAAGATAGCCACCCAACTTTTTGGATTGTTTCCTGATGATCGTGATTCCTGGCAACTGAGAAGTGCTTCCAAGGACAGGACTGGTGGTGGGGACGGAAAAGTGGGGGGAGAAAGTGAGGTGGATACTGCTGACGAGGTGGAAAAGGCAGCCCGGGAGGGGCCTGAATCAGCGGGAGTTCACCTTCCTTCCTGTCCTGCGCTCAAGGCCCCAGGGCCCGGGTCAGCAGTTCAGGCCTAAGAAATCAGGATTCTCTGGAGCAGTTCAGGCTGCCAAATCCACGCTGACAGGGCCCCTCCTGCCCCTGCATGTGAAGGTCACTTGCTCTGCGTCAAGCACACTTGACAATTGCTCAAAGGGAAATGAGGGCATTCTTGTGTATAAATGAGTCAACTCGCTTTTAATTAACAGAACTTGACATGGACCTTTCAATGATAGACAACTTTCCGTGGCTTTCCTTGAACGATATTATGAAACATAACACAGATCATGTACTTTTAAGAAGTGAATTTGGGCATTAATGTATAGTTTCGGCAAGACTGGAGGCAACGTGTTTAAGGGCACGTGTCCACATTTTAGTCATCCACAAAGAGGAAGGAGAAATGACGGCACTAGTCAAGGTGGTAGATAATCAGTCAGCGCCCCCCCCCACCCCGCCCCACATCCTGTCTTCCTTCCCTTCACTTCCCAGCCCTTTACATCATCCTCTCTGGGAGTGGCTGGCCCTTCGGGAAGGCTGGTACAGCAGACTTCCCCCACAGGGCTCCGTGAGGCCTAGGTGGAGGCTTCAGGCTGGCTGAGGGGATGAAGCGGTGCCCCTCGGAGCATGGTTAACCTGCACGGTGGGCAGCAAGGAGCTGGCTGTGCAGCTGCTGGACACAATCAGAGAATACATCCAGTTGATTCAATGTTTACAGTCGATATGGGCAAAGAGATGAGTCTGTGGTGGGGGCGGTGAATAAAGAATCATACATGCTGTATGTTTAGACAAAATGGGACGAGGGCAAGCCCTTTTTTATTTAAGAGGAAAACAGTTTCCAAATCTTTTCCAACTTATGTTGGGCAACAGTGATGCTGGTGGGAGAAAAACATAAATTGTGGTGGTGCCAACAGCTCTCTTGGAGGCACAAGCCGAAGTTAACCTCGGAAGCTCTTTCAAGAATTTTATGATCCATGTTAAATAGCTCCATTGCCCAAATGGTTGCTTTTGCAGAGGGATTTGCCCTACTCGCTAGCTTCTCCAAATCATTAGCCACTTGGACATAAATTTTCTGTTAAAGTCCTATTAGATGAGTATATGCTCCAAAGAAGAAAAAGATCTTTGCAGCAAGTATCCTACTAATCCCCACCCCGTGCTTGCTGGGAGGGCAGCAGAGTATCTGCAGGGAAGTCCAAGAGCTGCCAGGGGCGCCTGAGGTTGGATGCTGCAGCCACGCGAAGGCCCTACCACGTGGCCGAGGTCAGGTCGGGGGAAATCACACACTGTCTCGTTGCCTACAGCTGGACCTGGACAAGGACTTCCTGTCAGCACCTCCTTGTCCTCTCCCTCCTACCTGCTCTGCTCAGGACATTGGGGAAAAAAATCAAAGTGATATGCTCCTGCCTCACAGGGCTTAAGGATGCATGATACAGCTGACATCTCACCTAGTGATCCAGCCTAGAGAGTTGGGGCGGGTGTCCGTATCTCTTGACTGTGCTCTTTCTAGTAGCCGCCCTGCTCCATGTCCCTGCATTGGAAACCGATTCTGTGGATTGGAGATACTGTAAGGCTGAGTGTGTGCTTGCATGGGAGTGCATTACGCGTTTGGTGTGTGCATGTGTATGTGCACGAGTGTATGTACATTGGCGGGAGTGAGTCTTGCTGTAGAGACGCTGAGGAAATCAATGCCAAGTCCCTCTTGGTGTCACTCTGTTGAGAGCACTCGGCCGAGTGCTGGGCGTGGGCCCTGGCGGTGCCAGCATGGTAGTGGGAGGGGATGGGAGTCTCCTTCCAGAAAATGGAACTACTGTGGAAATGAGAGGAGAAAGCAGACACATACCAGGCCTTCAACATGGGGCTAGATAAGAACCACCCAGAGTCTGTCAGGGCTGATATTAAGACCCAGGCTCCCAGCTTCTTCTGCTGAAACCAACCTGGGAGAAAACCATGGAAGTTATAGATCATGGATCTGAGGACGTCGTATAAAAACTGAGCGAGATCCTTGGGTAAACTGAAAGTTGCTGAGTTGGAGCTGGGGCCTGGGGGAAGTGGCCGCCTTCCAGGTTCTGTGAGTGGAAAACAGGTTGGGGGCCACCTTTTAAGTGTTGCTCTATCCCCTCCTCCTCACTTCCTGCCAGGCTCTTCAAACACAAGAGGTCAAGAAAATAAGAAGCTAGTCTATAGAATATCTAAATATTCAGTTATTAGGCTTGAGTGTAATTCTAGCAGCCAATGATCTTGCTCTGTACCCCACGTAAGCCCCGCCTCGCTCCCTTGTCTGGCCCTCGTCTCGCCCTTGGCCCTGATACCCTGATGTCACCCCCACGGTGTCAGTTCCAGGAGCCTCCTGCCATCACAGCCTAGTGCACCATGCCAAATTTTTTTTTTCAGGCTCTACAGTGCATTGCCCCCACCTATTTGGGAGATCACCCTCAAGTATCCTCTCTTCCTCATTCCCTGGCAAAGATTCCATACCTCATCACCATAACAATCATTTCCCTTTCGACACCTGAATATTATGTTTACTTTTGGTAGGATAATTGGTATATTTTCATTTTACATAATCATTTAGAGCATTTTGTTAGCTTGTGACAAAGCAACCACCGCTGACATATTTTTGTTAGTGTGTAGTTGGCCTGCAGGGTATTGTGCTAAATGGAATGAGACAGAGAAGCACAAATACCATATGATTTTACTTCTATGTGGAATCTAAACAAAAAAAAACAGAAAACAAACAAAACAGAAACAGAGAAAAAAGAGAAAACGGAGTCAGAGAGATTGGGAGAGTGGGGTTTGGGGGAGGAGGGCAGTTCCCAGCATGAAATCGGGTGGCCAGGATATAACGTGTTGAGAAGATGAGATTTGAGTGAAGGCTTGAGTGAGGCAAAGGAATCAGCGAAGCGGATGTCTGGGAAGGAACGGCCCACACAGAGGGATTTGCTGGAGCACCGGCTGCTTCGGCAGCGACAATGCTGAGCGACAGAGTGACCCCCTTGACCGGCAGCGTCTCCCAGCAGTGTTTGGCCAGTGTTGCTGGTGATGAGAGAGGAAGGAGGGGAGGCAGGAGATGAGGCCAGAGAGGTGGCAGGAGACCGGGCTGGGTCAAGTATAACCTTGTAGGGTATTTAAGTTATTTTGTCCCAAGGTCAAATGCAAGGCCTTGGGGTGAGGGGCGGTGAAGCGGAGGACTGCCTGATCTGATCTATCCTACCTTTGCTTACTCTCCATCTCCCTGCCTGCTTCCTCATTGTCATAGCGCCTTACCACTTCTACAACGTAGTTCGTATTTGCCCCTTGCTTGCTTATTTTTCTGATTCCTCAGTGAGAATCAGGGCTCTGAAAGGGCAGGGGCTTTCTGTGTTAGGCCGATGTTTCCACTCCCTGCTAAGGGCAGAGCCTGGCGCCGTCAGCCCTTCACCCAACCCTGGTCAAAGAGAAGGCACGTGTGAGCCCCTGTTCCCATAAGAACTAGTAGCCAGTGGGCCGGCAGCTGTTTCCCTCCGTGACTGGGAGGCAGTGGGTCCTGAGGACGCCCAGCACCCTGGAGCACCTCCCAAGGACACATCTCGATGGGCCGGTGCTTTATGACCTCTGTCTGTAAGGGACAAAATGTCCTCCTCTGGGACAGTGCCCTCGCTAGCTGGATCTGAGCCATACTCACGATTGCAAAACAGCCTTTTTTTCTCAAAGAAACATCAAATTCACTGTTCTCAGAAACACTGTATGTGAGGGTCGTACTTGAAGCTCCTGGCAGGATACATACTCTTCCAAATGCATGTGGGAAAAAAATAAGAATTTAAAAACCAAATGAAAGATAAACATTGAGATACATTAGGTCAGTCTTAGATCCTACAAGAATACAGTTGATGACTCTTGAACAGTGCAGGAGTTAGGGTAGCAACCCCTACCCCCTCTCCTCCCATCCCCTTTACAGATGAAAATTTTGTGTAATTGTTGACTCCCCCCAAATTTAACGAGTGTGGTCCCACCGTACTCGCGGGGGATTGGTTCCAGGACTCCCTGTGGGTACCAACATCTGAGGATGCTCTAGTGCCTCGTGTAAAATGGACTAAAACAGTGCAGAGAGTCCACAGATTTCCAACCAAGGACTGAAAATACTGTTTTCAGTCTGTTTTGTTGGATCTCTGGATGTGAAATTTGGCCTACAAAAGTCTGACTACATATTTATTGAAAAAAAAAATCCACATAAAAGTGGACCCACGCAATTCAAACCCAAGATGTTCAAGGGTCAATTGCTCTTTTTTTTTTTCTGTTTCATTTTCCAAAATGAACAGAAAATGCGTTTCTAGCTGCATTCTTTCAATACTCAAATAGCCAAAGCACTAAATTTTGTCACAGACATGGCACTTAAGCAATAAAAATTGTACTTTGAGAGGGTATCTGTTCCATCAAGGATACTCTGACAACCATGCGATAACTCGATTTTACTGAATTCCACGAGAGACACAGAGGCTAACAGTAGATAATTAAATATATATTGCACTGTCTTACTTCCAACCGTATCTTTAATAGTAAGATGCCCCCACATCAAAGTATTAAGCACGTCCAAATGTTAATCTCACCTAATTGTCTGATTGCACTATCATTCTATAATGTTAAGTTTTCTGATTTTATAATTAGTGCATACATTTAGTAAACATGTTTTATAGCTTCCTCTGATCAATTTGCCTTTGGCTAGATGAATGAAGAGGTTGCTTCTCCATTCATTGGTGTTAATAGTGATATTTGTAGAAATTCCACCTGCTTTGGGCATGTGGCCTTTCCTCACACTCACTATTCATCAAGTTTGCAAGCTCGTGTTATCTTGGAGTGTGAGGTGAAGCAGCGGTATTTTCACGGAAGCTGACGAAGAGGCCTCAGGACCGCAGGCCTCAAATCGTATTAAACCAGAATCCCAGGATCGATCTGGGTCACCAATATCAAAGAGCAGTAATAAATTCCAGTTTTAAAAATTAGCTAATAATACGTGAACATACATAATAAAAATAGTGACATAGCCCTGGCTGGTGTGGCTCAGTTGGCTGGAGGTTCATCCTGTGGACCGAAAGGTCATGGTTTGATCCCTGGTCAGGGCCCATGCCCGGGTTGCGGGTTCGATCCCCAGTTGGGGAGCTTGTGAGAAGTAACCGATCAATGTTTCTCTCTCACATCAGTGTTTCTTTCTCCTCCTCTCTCTCTCCCTTCTTCTCTCTCTAAAATCAATGAAAGAGTATCCTCAGATAAAGATAAAATTTTTTTAAAAAGTGATCATTTATGTTGGCTTAGTGAATGCCAAGAACTATTCTAAGTGCTTTATGTTAACTCATTTTACCCTCCACAACTCCATAAGGTAGATACTATTAGTATCCCCATTTCGTGGGTGATAAAACTGAGGCACAGAAAGGTTAAATAACTCCAGGTCATACAGCTCACAAGCAGCAGAGCTGGGACTCAACCTAGAGGTCTAGCTTGGGACCCTGTTCTCTTAACACTATATAACACTAATTAAAATGCCATTCACTGTGAACCTGACTTTGAAATGTGGTCCATTTCACGCTCTCTCATGGGTCGCTGTACACGAACTGTGTTCTTCTGATCTTGGTTATCCAGTTCACTCCCAAAGTCGGGCCAGCTGCTGTGTTATCCTGATGCAGCGGCCCTGCGGGAGCTGAGCCCCCAGCAGTTCAGGAAGCCCTGGGAGTGAAGGGGACGGTGCTGCTCTGGGTCTCCTGGATCTGTGCCGCTTTTGTGTCTGCTCTTTGTTTTGTTTGTTGCTGAGTTTTTTCCCTCTTATCGCTGCTCTTCTGGTTGGTGGAGCCAAGCCCCAGGTTTTCCTCTTGAGGTGAGGTTAGTAAACAATTTACACCACTGCACACATGTTACATGAATGGAAACAGCTAGCACTGGGGAGCTGGCTGCCAGGGACTGTTTCTGTGTGGGACAGTCATTGGAAAAGCTCCCAAACCCAACCAGGAGTGTTCATCACTGTCCCCTGGGCTCTTCTGCCTTCCCTCCGCTCCCCTCCCCTCCCCTCCCCTCCCTTTCCCTTCCTCTGCCCTCCCACTGTTTCTCCTCTCCATCCTCCTCCTTCCCTCCTTATTATCTCCTTCCCTCCCCCTCCTCCACTCCTCTCCTTTACCTCTGTCCTTTTCTCTCCATTCCATTCCTTCCCCTGCTTGTTCCTTAGTGTTGAAAAGCACACTTCCCTCCAAAACTCCTCTCCCTCCTCTTTTCTTAGGAGAGGGCAGCTGCAGCCTCTATTTCTGCCTTCAACCCCACAGAACACAGAAACCAGGGAAGGAATGCAGTGGGCTCCGTGGCCTGCACAGCAATGACACGCAACCTCCATCTGGACAGCCACCTCCCAGAGCCAGGTGTGGAGGGTGGGAACTCAGGGGGAGGGGGAAACCCAGCAAGGGGCTGCTGGTGAGGACCGGGACTAAGGGCCCGGAGAAGCCCCTTTGGGGGAGGGATGCACTCAGGGTCAGACTGGAACCAAATGAAATGATTCTCTTTTCATTAACAATAGTGACAATATTAATATGGCCACAGTAGCAAACCCTTATACAGCACTTACTATATACTCTAGGTTCTGTCCAAAGTACTTTATATATATTAACTCTTTCTTCTGATAACAGCCCTTTGAAGTAGGTATCATTGCTATTATCTCTGTTTGACAAATGAGGAAATTGAGATGCAGAGAGGTTAAGTAACTTGCCCCAGGCCACACCACCTGTAAGAAAGAGTAAGTAACAACCCTTAGGGTGAGGGGGGGAGGACGGGGGGGGGGGGGCTCCAGAGCTCTGAACTGCAGTTTTGGGGATATTTTTAGTATATTTTATTGATTATGCTATTACAGTTGTCCCATTTCCCCCCCTTTATTCTCCTCCACCCTGCACACCCCCTCCCACGCACATTCCCCTCTTTTAGCTCATGTCCATGTATCACACTTATAAGTGCTTTGGCTTCTACTTTCCCATACTATTCTTATCCTCCCCCTGTCTATTTTCTCCCTACCATCTATGCTACTTATTCTCTGTGCCTTTTCCCCCTCTCCTCCTCCCCCTCCCCTGTTGCTAACCCTCCATGTGATCTCCATTTCTGTGGTTCTGTTCCTGTTCTGGTTGTTTACTTAGTTTGCTTTTGTTTTAGGTGTGGTTGTTAATAATTGTGAGTTTGCTGTCATTTTACCATACATACTTTTTACCTTCTTTCTCTTAGATAAATCCCTTTCTCATTTCCTATAATAAGGGCTTGGTGAGCTGCAGTTTTAAGATGACCCATTCTTGTGCCTCACTTAATGATTCCGGAAAAACAACCAGCCTGACCAATTGGCCTGTTAGCTCCGACCGCATGCCTGTGGGGAACACATCCACGCTGTGGTGCCTGGGGATTCCGATGTTCTCTGCATCTTCTGACAGTTAATGCAGGAACAGGTGGCTGGAGGCAGGCCTCTGTTAGTGACACAGTTTGTCTACACGTGTGTATCCTCCGGGTGGTTGAGAAAGGATACTAGAAAATCACTATTCATCTATTCATTTCTTCAATCATTTACTCATTATTAATTGAGTGTCAAACACTGGGCCAGTTGTAGGCATGCAGAAAGAAAAGACTCGGTCTGTTGAGAAGACACCAAATAAACATAAAGTAAAATGACGTAGTGTGGCAAGTATCGTTGAAAAGCTAACCCTCTCTATGTAAGATGCTGTGAGAACCCCTGTCCCACCTCTGCGTCGGCGGGCACAGCCGAAGCTGGAGTCAGGGGAGCTGTCAGGAGTGCCTCTTGGGAGGAGACGGCGTTCGCGCCTCATCTTGGAGAATGAGCACTGAGTAAGTGAACACACACTTCTCCCAGGACAGAGCACCACGGCACGCTGCAGTCCTCCTGGGGACACCATTCTGATTGATTGTGCTTCCTGCCTTGTCATCTGCACCGTGAGTGAATTGATACTTTAATTTTTCTCTTGTCTGAAACAAGCCCCCCAGATGGTGAGTGAGAAATGTATGAAACAGCATTGTGCAAGCATTTCAAGGGTGGCTAGTGGGACAGTCCTAGTTACTGCCTGCTGTGGTCTGAATTGTGTCCCACCACATTCATGCATTGAATCCCAAAGCCCAGGACCTCAGAATGTGGACTGTATTTTGAGATAGAAGCAATTATGTTAAAATGAGGCCATGAGGGTGGGCCCTGACCTAATAGGACTGGTGTCCCTATAAGAAGAGGAGGTTAGGACACAGCTATGTACACAGAAAAGACCGTGTAAAGACAAAGGCAGAAGACAGTCATCTACAAGTCAAAGAGAAGCCTCGGAATGAAGCCAACACCTTGATCTTGGACTCCCAGCCTCCAGAACTGTGAGAAAATAAATTTCTATTGCTGAAGCCACACAGTCTGTGGTATTGGTACCGCAGCCCTCGGAAATGAATTCGCTGCTTTCCCTCACTAGTCTGAATAGTTTCTCTACGGAGAAACTAGTGGTTGAAAGCACCACGGTTGGTAAATTCGGGAGAGACTTAGAGAGAAAGTCACAGTTCCTTATCTTAAACTGCTCTGTGGTCTAAGGCAGCACACTGAGAAGGAACATCTTCCATCCTCTTAGGCCTGCTTGGCCAAAGTTATCAAAAGAAATTTTATGAATGCTTGCGCGCGCACACACACACACACACACACACACACACATCACAGTGTACCGTCGAACTGGGGGTTTCATGGGTAGCAAGATTCAAACCCTTCAATTTGATGAGCCTTAATACCACATTCCATCAAAAATAGTTTCTTCCAGAGCGGGATCGTAACAGCAGGTGGGTAACACTCAGAAACCAAGACGTTTTCTAAAGCATCATTTCTAGGTAACCCTCAAACCAATTGAGCCACTGAGTTGACTGAGTTTCCATTTTCCTAAAACAGTAAATGAGGGAATCATGCTACTTTTTTCTAGCCCAGCATACTTTAGAAGGTGATTACAAGCCATTCTCCCTAAACACTTATTTCTAATAATAAAAAATTAGCAGATGGAACAAGGCTGCTTATTAGCTTGAAATCTCATATAATTGCAGTGATAATTTATCTTTCAAACTAGGACTTTTTCAGAGTGAAAAGAAGCTATTAAAAATCTCTCCAAGATAAAGTCAGAAAGGGTAGTTCTAAGCAAATGTGCAATCATTGCACTAGACAAACAAATATTTTTGCCTATTTACAGGCTGAAGAATCTTCTAATGTGTTATCTCATTGCTTGTTAAATTTTAACAATCAGAAGCACATTTTTTTCTTCAGGCAAAGCTATTCGGATAAGTTCATGATATCATGTATTTTCAGTACTTCTCAAAGTGTTGCCATGTGGAGAACTGCAGTTTGGGAGCGTCTGCATCTGATTGCCTAACGTGGATGCGGTTCTGCTAACGCAGCTGTGAAGTGTGGTGGAAAGAGTGGTCGTCTACGATTCAGGAGTCTGAAATTCCAGATTCAGCTGCCACTGCAGGCTGCATGACGGCAGTTTTCTGTAAAATGTGAAAGTTGAACCATGTGGTTCCTGAGATCAGCTATGGCTCAATCATTCCAGTGTAGGAGCAGCTTACGGACCAGAGCAGTAGCTGGGGGACTGGAGGAGTAGCTGGGGCACCTTTCCGGAAGCAGCATTTATGTAACACTTTCCAGAAGATTGAGGAAACTGCAACCGTCCGTGTCCAACAGGAGAAGAGGATACTGATGGAGAGTGTTCGGGCTAAAGCAACTTTGTGGTGTTATTTGCACAGTTTAGCTCTAAAGTCCTGCCATGCGTATGCAAACCTAGGATTTGGTAAAAAAAAAAAAAAATAGCATAATGACAAAAAACTAAAGGCAGATGTTGACTACAAGATTGGAGCAAACCTGAACTGTTGGCCTTCTGAGAGAAAAGCAGAACATTAGGATAGTCATTTAGAAATGAAACCATGCAGAAGCATAAATGTTCACCCTGGTGACTCTCGTCAGCTACGGCTTCACTCACAGTGGCTTGTGTGCTGCAACTCAGCAGCGTGGCCTTCATTCATAGACGCCCATTACGTCGTAATCCACAGACGCTTATCTCAAAAGTTGAAAATTACACTTCCCACCAAAAAAATTAAAGGTGCAGTAATAACTAGGTACACGGAGGCCATCAGGAAATGGATGTATGTTGTTGGGAGTAATATGAAATGTCTGAACCACCTTTTTTTTTTTTGGCAATAAGCTTTTAAATTAGGATATGGTTTACTTACAATAAAGTATACCCATTTTAAGTGTATATTTTGATGTACACTTAATACAATACATGTATAAATCACCACCACAATTATATAGAGCATTTCTGTCACCCCAGAAATGTCCCCTGTATCCCACTGTGGAAATTTTCCTAATCTGCACCCCAGGCAACCATTGGTCTGGTTTTTGTCATCATAGATTCAATGTGTCTTTCCTGGAATGTCACGTAAATGGAGGCACGCATGTTCTTCTGTGCCTTGCTTCTTTCAGTACCACAGTGTAGTGTGTTTAAGGTCCATCTGTGTTACTGAATGTATCCTCCCTTTTCATTGATGGGGAATGCTCCATCGCACAGATAAGGCACAATCTGTTTATCCGCTCAGCTGCTGATGGACATTGGGGTTTCTGGTCCTTGGATATTATGGTTAAAGCCGCTGTGAACACGTCTGTGCACAAGCCCTTGTGTCAATATAGGTTTTCATTTCTCTCGGGTAAACACCTGTGAGGGTTGATGGCTTATGATTCTTAATTTTATGTGTCGACTTGACTGGCCACAGAGTGCCCAGATTAATCATCATTTCTGGACTGTCTCTGAGGTGTTTCTGCATGAGATTAGCATTGGCGTTGCTGGGCTGGGTCAGGAAGGTTGCCCTCCCCAGTGCAGGCAGGCGTCAGCCCATCTATTGAGGGCCTGAACAGAACAAAAGGAGGAAACAGGGAAGGATTCACCCCTTTTTTCTGCCTCCCTGTTTGAGCTGGGACACCTCATCTCATCTCTCCTGCCCTCAACTGCCACCTGTTCCCCTGGTTCTCGGGCCTTTGGACCCAGACTGAGCTACACCATTGGCTTTCCTGGGTTTCCAGCTTGCCCGGATGGTGGGATTTCTGAACCTCCATAGCTGTACGAGCCAATTCCTCCTAACAAAGATGTGTGTGTGTGTGTGTGTGTGAGTGTGTGTGATACCTATCTCCTATTGGTTCTGCTTTTCTGTAGAATTAATATAACTAATCCTAACTAATAAAACTCATAAGAGTGGAATTTGCTAGGTTATATGACGTGTATGTTTAACTATGAAAAATTTCCCATTTGTTTTCCCATCTCATCGTCCCATTTCACATTCCCACTAGCAATTCCAATGATATGTAGTAAAGTTCCATTGTGGATTTACTGTGAATTTCCCTGATGACTAATGATGTTATTCATCTTCTCACATGTTTAGTGACTTTTGTGAAAACATCAGTTCAGTAAGAAATCTTGATATATTACAGATGGAAAACATTTTGGGACATATATATACACACACACATATATATATACATATATATATATAGTACTTTTTCTCAGTCTATGACTTGGGTTTTCATTAGAAATTTTATTGAGGAACAGCATTTGATTAATTTGATTGAATGAATAAATTTAATTTGATTAAATATATATGTACACTTTGAGTTAGAGGACAAAGTTCCTTTTTTCCCCCTTTAAGTATCTCTAACTAACCTTGAACCATTTACTTAAAAGACCTTCCTTTTTGCCCACTGAATCACAGTGTTTTTCTCATTGAATTGTGAAAGGTCTTCGTGTATTCTAGATGTGAATGCTTTCTTAGTTATACAGAGTCTGGCACAAATAATGCCCATTTTATTAAAAATAATAAGCATGTAATTCTGTAACATAACAGTATCACACTCAAACACACCACACAATATTTTAGGTGAAGTGTTCAAATTAAAACTATGAATTATCACACCCATATTATTACCCTACCGACCACACTCCAGCAGGCCTTACTTTTGTCAGATCCTATGTTTATTCAGAGCATTTTCTTCCAGTCTGACACTTATTTTTTCATTTTCTTAGCAATGTCTTTTGAAAAGCAGAAGGTTTTCATTTTAATGAATTCCAATTATCAATTTTTGAAATAATTTGCTCTTTTTGTATTTTTAGAAATCATTGCCTAAGCCATGGTTAAAAAGATTTCCTCTTGTGCTTTTTCCTAGAATGTTTACAGTTTTAGGTTTTACATTTAGTTCTATAATTCATTTTGAGTTAATTTTTGTATATGCTGTGAAATACAAATCAAAGTTCAATATTTTTGTTATACATTTTTGTTAATAGGCTTAATTTTTAGAACAGTTTTAGGTTTACAGAAAAAATAAACAGATAATAGAAAACTTCCATATACCCTACACCTAATTGCCCCTATTATTAGCCTCTTACGTTAGTATGTTATGTTTATTATAATTAATGAACCAATATTGATACATCATTATTAACTGTCGTTCATGGTTTATCTGACAGTCTTAGCTTTGACCTAGTGTCTTTTTTCTGCTCCAGGGCCCCATTCACCCCACTACGTATAGTTGTTGGTCCCCTTAGGTTCCTCTTGGCTCTGACAGCTTCTCAGACTTCCCTGTTGTTCATGATTTTGGCCTGCAGGTCACTTATATCCTCTGCCCCAGCTTTCTGCCAGTTCTGAATGTATGACTCTATCTAACAGTGGGCTGCTGTTGGGTCTCCCCAAACTTGGACTTGGTGAGTCTGACAGGACCTTGCCTATGATGGGTGGGCAGCTCTAAAACACATGGACACTTGATGCCTCGTGGTCAAATGCTCTGGTCAAATGCTCTGTCTTTACCAGTGGCCAGTACCACACCCAGAGATGGTTTTTCAGTGCTGCAGAATTCTCTCCTAGAACACATGGTCTTTCTCTAGAACTCCTGGTGCTACATTGAGGTCCTCCTATTGGGGCTTGCCTTCAACTCTACGTGGTGACTTTTCCCCCTACAGATTGCTCTGGTACTGGTGTCTGCTGAATCAAATGGCCTAAGTACATCAGGGATGCTTGTACTTCTATCTGGACTTCGGCAGAACCCTCTCCTGCTCTGGGCCTGATTCAAATCTTTCAGTCTTCACTGGCACTTAGCAAATGGGCCAGGCAGCATTCTCACATGTGAAATATGCAGGTTCCAGAGCCAGAAGCCTACCAAGAATCATGTTACCTTGTTAGTGTTGAAAAGTAACATATATAATACGAGTCCCTTAATTTGATGGGAATTACTGGCAAACCCTTAAACACTTCACTAATGTGGCAGGCCCCGGAGCTTCACAGAGTTCAACCTCCCACTTTTATGGAGCATACCAAGACTTCCGGCCAGCTAGCCAACTTCCTATTCATCTGATTAATATAATATCATTGGTATAATGGAGTAGCGTGATGTTCTACAGAATGTCCACATGTCTCAGGTCCCTATGGACATATTATGACAGATGGCAAGAGAGTTGTCATGGATCCAGGGCAACAGTGTAAAACGTACTCTCGCCCATTTCCTGTGTAAGAACTGTTTCTGATCTAATGGGATTAGCAAAGAAGCCACCCACCAGATCAACAGCTGCATTCCATGGACCTGACGCTGTGCTCATCAGCTCTGACCAAGACACCACATCTGGCATTGTGGCTGCAATGAGGGCATGGGGAAGGGAGTGTGGCAGAAGACAAGGCTGGAAGTATAGATGGGTGCCAGACTGCAGATGGGCCTGAAGGGCTCAAAATGGGCTGGACTTCAGTCTGAAGACATTGAAGAGCCCTTACAGTTTTGTAAGCAGTATAGTCTGTCTACTCACTGGTCTCAAACAGCGGCCCATGTTTTCTAACATTTTTATGGCTCCCGAATGAACCGACTCAGTGGGCAGAGCGGGTGCTGTGCCGTGTTCTGCGATGAGCTGCCCAGCACTGAAACACTCACCCTCCTGGCTGCCAGAGGCGCTGGCTGCTGGTGTCCCACAGCTGTGTCCCAACCACCAGTATTTCCGGGATGTGACATGTGCTTTCAGCCCTCTACCCCTTTGCATTTGCTATTATTTCTCTGGAATGTCTCCTGCACTTCATTCTCCAGGACTTCCTTCGACGTCTCTTCTCACCACAGGTAGGATTAACTGCTTCCTTCTGTTTCCAGAGCCGTTTGCTCATAGTGTGAGTTTGGGACTTGAAAAGATTCTGTGTATCATACCATAGCTACCCATGTCCTCGGCTCCCCTATGCACCATGCACTCAGGACACCTGTCCAGGCCCTGTCTCCTCATCTACCTGTGTGTCATCAGAGGTTTGCATAGAGCCTGGCACACGTAGACATTCAAGGGATGTTATTGAATTAAATTTGTTATTTAATTAAACCTCATTCTGGTGTTTAGAAAGGGAAAAATTCCAAGCTAGGATGCATATATTTCTTCTCTCATAAAGTATGTATTTGTTGTCACATAACAATGGGCTCCAACCAGACTTTTTGAGCTGATATCACTTATTGTCCTGAACTGTAAAGTAAAACTGTCATAAACCTAAACCTTTCTTTTGCCTTCCATCTGAATTGGAATGATTTAAGGAGGAAGGCACATGACTCTACCTTTATAGACTCTTCAATTGTGTGTGTGTGTGCATGTGTGTGTGTGTGTAGATGTGAGCTTGTGTTTAGAAACTCCCAGACACCCTGATTCATTGATCTTTTATCTTTGAGCATTAACCTCATAATAATTAAAGCAACAAAATAGTGCTGAGAGCAAGGGTACTTTTGTTTATAGCTCAGAATAATGACCTTGTTTTTAGTTTAACACAAACCCTGATTCTTTTTAAATTTTGATGGTGGCATAAACTATATTGCCATGAAAGGCTGTGAGTCTGACATATTTTCACACCTATTTAGATGCAAACATTCAGTGGAAGAATTTCCAAACTTAAGTTCCCATCACTTGACCATTAAAAAAAAAGTGAACCACAGATCGACATCCATCCATCAGTGCTGTGTCTGCATCAGAGACCAAGTCTGTCTATTTGGGAATAAACAAGACATTTAACCAAGCTAGAAAATTGTTCACTATATTAGTTAGACCCAGTTCGCCACTAACTGTAAGACCCCTTAAACATAATAGGAGGGTGTAGAGTGCACTTCTTTCTCATGCGATAATCCGGGCATAGTGGACAGTTCAGGGCTTTTATGGCAGCGCTAGGACCAGCTGGGCCCATCCAGGTGCCTCCAGCTTCCTGTTCCTCCAACCTGAGTGTCTGATCCTCGTTCTTACGATCCAGGATGGAGCACTAACCATCATGTCCACGACACAAGACTGATGGGTAACGGGGAAGAAGCCTCCCCTATCCCCTTTAGGGACCTATTCTGGAACTTACAGATATCACCCTCACACATACACCCTGGCCAGAGCTCAGTTCTGTGGCTACAAACAGCTCTCAAACAAAACTGGGAAATGCAGTCTATCTTTTAGCACAGCCATGCGCTCAACTAAGTATGAGTGGCCCTGTTGCTGAAGAAAAAGGGGAAAACAGACATTGAGAACTGCTGACATCTTTGCCACATACACACATACCAAGGGGAAAACAAGACGCCCAGATGACATTTTGCGAAACAATGAACTGGAGGAGTCCAGCTTTCAGGAAGCTGCGCTGGTCTGTCTTCATTTCTCCCGCTTGTCCAGACGTGTCTCCCACTCCTGTTTCCGGCGTTTGCGTGGGGGGCCACGTGCTCATCAGAGCCTCTGCAGCCTGGCAGGCTCCCTTCCCAGAGGGCCTCAAGGCTGGCTCTGGCTGTTCAGCCAAGCATCTGATTTTCCCTACGAGCTCTCAACTCCGGGCATCAGGATCATTGGCCGCAGTAACTGATTTATAAATAATCATTAACCTTTAAGCCTTTTGTTTTGCATTCGGTTTGCTAAAACTAAAATGCTGGTTCTCTGAGGGTTTAGAAAAACAACACTAGCAAGCTGAGAAAAAGAATTGGAGCTAAGCAGTGGGAGTAGGAAGTTAAAAATTACTCCGCTGGTTCTCCAGGAGCTGCTTCAACTGCCAGGAGAGTTTCCATCTCTCAGTTCACCTGGAATTTTCATCACTCTCATAAGCCACGTCAATGCCGGAAGGTTTTTTTATGGGGGTAAGTTGCTATAAACTTGACATTAGCCTTGGCCCTGTAGGAAATACAAAAGTTTATGTTCTGGACCTCGGGCAGTGGCCTGCTCTCCTGGGAAAGACAAGGGTATGGATCTAGCCAGGGTGAATCGTGCTATGCGGCAGCACTGCCCATTGTGAAATCTCAGGAATCATTTCTTTCTTGCTCACCTTGCCGTCTGAGGCATCTGACGGCCCTTCTCCATCACAGTGGATTGCCACCTGGAGCTCATGTCCTTCACACCTGCCGTGCAGGGGCAGGGAGGACTGGGGGCTAAGTGGGGCACTCCTAAGGGCCAGGCCTGGAAGTTTCTTTGGTAGGATCCATAGTTCAGTCACACGGCAGGAACCAAAGTGCAAGGTCAATGGAAGCTGGGAGCCTAGTGTACCTCTGTGCGCAAGAGTAGAAAATGGTGTGGGAAACACACAATGGTGTCTCCATCACACCTGGACTTAATTGCCTGATCTTCTGCTTTTTATCTTGATGATTCTCGGTGAGTCACAGAGTCTTTCAGTCTCAATTGTCTTATGTGTAAAATACACATAAAATCAACTGCTTGGGTGAGAGTTAGGTGCTGGCATCTGGGTATTGCCTCGGCTTCCTTTAGTGGCATCTACAGTCAGGGACATAATGCTACACATATATGCAAAGACTAGAAGCATCTGCAAGTTTGTCCAGAAAGCTACCTGCCTCCGAAGCACCTGGGAGCGGTAATTAAGATGAAGCTTTCTCCCCACCTCCTACCCAGACAAAAACGCTAAAAATTGGAATCTCAGGGATGGGCCAGGGAACCTTCATTTATATTCTCTTTCAAAATTCTCAGAATTATTTTTTTAAGTTGCAGTAAAACATACATATCATAAAATTTACCGCCCAAGCCATTGTTAAGTGTGCAGTTCAGGAGTGTAAAGTGCACCAGCACCATGCTGCCGCCAGTCTCCAGCATTTTTTCATCGTGCAAATCTAAACCTCGACCCACTTGACCACAGCCCCCATGCCCCCTTCTCTCTCTCATGCCTGGCAACCACCCTTCTACTTCCTGTGTGTGAGTTTGGCTGCTCTATGGGCCTCATGTAAGTGTGCTCACACAGTTATATTTTCATGACTGGCTTATGGCATTTAGCATAGTGTCCTCAAGGTTTGCCCATGCAGTGGCAGGTGTCAGATTTCCCTTCCTTTTTAAGGCTAGAGAACATTTCTGTGTGAGTGTGTGTAGATGTAGTACATTTTGCTTATCCATGCATGCGACTGTGGACACTCGGATTGTTTCCACCTTTTGGCTACTGCAAATAATTCTTCCATGAAAGTGGGTGCACAATTATCTCTTTGAGATGCTCTCAGTTCTTTTGGGTAAATACCCAGAAGGGGAATTGCTGAATCATATGGTAATTCTATTTTCAATTTTTTGAAGAACTGGCTAATTCTTCTGCCCATCAAAACTTGCGAAGCACTGGACTGTACAAGAAAAGATGTAATCCAGTACCAACTCTGCAATACAGACTAGGGGATATTAGGAGGGAAGATGAGAAAATAAGAAGGATAAGTGTGGGAGGCCAGTGCTGCAAGAAAAAAAAAAAAGGTTGAAAGGAGGAAAGAGAGGTGGAGGCAAGTTATCGTGAGACTTGGAAACCAGGTGGATGGATTCAGATTTAATACAATAGGCAATAGGCAACTCCCTCAGGCTCTTGAAGAGAAGCTGCAAACTGTAATTGTCAAGCCATCATCCAGGAAAATTAGTATTAGCAAAATAGCACTAAAAGGGCATCATTACATAAATCTAATTGTAGTATTTAATTGAAATTATATAAAGTGTTACTCTAGCGTTATAAATGAACATAACTATAATTACACAGTGCTCCTCTGCCTGCCCAAAACTTCTCACAGGACATAGGTATAAAGAACAACTAAAAATGTAACCAACATCTTCCACAATACTGGAGAAATGATATTTAAAAAATGTTTCTGTCTGAATGGAATAGACAACAAGAATATATATATAAGAATAGTGCATGTCTTTGGGGATTTATGCAAAAACTAGCCTGAATTGTGGTATTGAAAGGTTTCTATATTGTGTACATAGGTCTGTCACCTATTAGCTGTGTGTTGTAAACAAATTTACTCAATCCCTTTATGTCGCAGTTTCCTCATCTATGAAACGGGGATAATAATAGGACCTAACTTAGAGAGGTTTTGTGACCATTTAAGGAGGCAATGTATGTAAAGCACTCAGCACAGAGTCTGGCGCTAAATAATAAATAAATGCTGTATTACCATCATTGGTACTCTCAAATGAAGGTTTATAAAATAATAATCCTGTGCTAACAAGAAATCAAGTATCGGAAATTTTCAAACTCTTACTTTCCCTCAAGTGATCCAGAACTTGGAATGTTCTCCACATGGACTTTCTTATTTGGAGTAAAACAAACTAAGGCATTGTTGATAAAACTCCTAAACTTTCACAGGGACAACCAATTTTTACAAATTTAGACATAAGTAGCCAGGCAAATGCAAAAAGCTTCTTTAATCCTTTGAACTCACAAGAGCACAGATGCATGATTACAAACATAAGATTATTATCATTGTTTCTCTAACCGTGGTGATGGGTTGTCCTAGGTAATGTATGCACCTAGCCTGGCTCCTGGCTGAGCCACCGTGTGAACTAGAGCTGGTAGCCAAATCATTTAA
This sequence comes from Tonatia bakeri, assembly GCA_004024845.1. Classification (NCBI taxonomy): domain Eukaryota; kingdom Metazoa; phylum Chordata; class Mammalia; order Chiroptera; family Phyllostomidae; genus Tonatia; species Tonatia bakeri. Next base: position 47,438 of record PVIA01004036.1, read on the forward strand.
TTTTGAATCAAGTTGCTAAATGAGAAACCATAGAGCATCTCTTTCTGTCTGCCCAATGACTCAATCAGAAACCAAAGACACATTCAGATGCCCCTGTGTCATTCTGTCATAGCCTCAAGGACACTTCTTTGTTCAATGTCAGGAATTCACTCTAGTTTCTGAAGTGGCTGCTCACCCCCTTGACAGAATGCAGAATGATTCCTGTTTCCCTGTTGTTTCCTGAAGGATAAACACTGACCTGAAGTCCCTTTTGTCAGTAAGTCTGGAAGGAACTCGTCTTCACGTGATGCTCTTTCCGGTCCTGCTGGGGTTGTTTGGAGCCTCAAAGGCCACAGCAGGATGTTTCTCTCCTCAGTTCCCCAGGGCTTTGCATCCCTCAGATGTCCCTGAACGACTAAACAGAAATGGTGTAATGCTCTGGGGTCTCCTGACCCACATTCACTGGAATCGAATCCCTCCCTACGTCTGACCACGTAGCTTTGTCTTAGTAAATGGTGAACTATCTATGAGTATATGTGTAGATAGATATATATAGATCTTATTTGTATTCATATATACATATATAATGCATACATGCACATACATATGTCCATACACGTGTGTATATCCATGTATATGCACATATAAAAAATGAGTGTGTGTGTATGTGTTTGATGCTTCATCTACAACTACAGGGCTGCACAAACATTTCGACAAAACTCTGGTTCACTGCTAAGGGCAATTTAACATTTTTGAGTGTCTACTTTAATGTACCATAACATGCCTGTGTCATATAATCCCGTCAGGTGTACCATTTGACAGATGTGAAGACAGGGCTGCCTCACACAGCCCATAAGGGCCCGTGCTGAGAGGCGAACAGCTCAGCTTCCTCTGGCTGATGACCTTTCTCTCCATGTCCTCTTCTGCGTTTTATTCAAGCCACTTCCTGTGGAAGCCTCTTCTCCTTCCTCCTAAAACTGCCCATCCTTTAAAACCTGCTAAGATTCGGTTTCTACCTGAACCCATCTTTCCTTGCCCTCAGAGCTCTCGCCTCGGTGGGCTGCAGGGGCCCACTCAGACTGGCTTGAGCCAGTGCCCGAGGGCCGGTTGTGAGCCTCTCCTCCTGCTGCTTGCTCGGGAGCATCACTTGGAGACCTTGAAGGTGGCCCCAGTCGAACTGTTTCCAACACAGCAATCATCAAACAATGCAAATCAGAGTTTTCCCTTGACAAAGCCAGTTGTTAAATATTTATCAGCTCAACAAACTCCTTTTTTAAAGTTTCAACTTATATCCATTTGTGGTGTATTTATTCCTTTCAAGATTATTCTTCACACGGGCAGCCCCCATCTCTCAATTATATTACATGGACTTCTCAGGGGGAAGGGTTTCATTCCGCTTGCTCTTCTCCCCGCCAAGACCCAGGCTGTGGATGTAGAGGGCGTCCATGAACTCTTGGCTGGTGGATGGAGAGGCACAAACGCATGCTGTTTCCTCTGTGACATCATTAGCATCCACTCATAGAGTTGGGCGTTTCTGAAGTATTTACCCTACTGCCCACTTATTCCTAAAACGTGGTAAAGTTAAAACCCAGCTTCCCACTCTTTCTATAGCCCCTCCACACCCCCAGGAACACCACTCCCGCTCTTCTGGCCTGGAGTCAGTGAGTCTTACTTCTCTCTCTCTCCATCTGTATTGGTTTCCTAGGGTTACCATAACAAGCTCCCACAAACAATGGCAATTTATTGCCTCACTATTCTGAAGCTGGACGTCCAAAGTCAAGGCAAGGCCATGCATTCTCTGAAGGCCTTAGTCATGGTGCTGGAAAGGTTTCTCTGTTGCACATAGAAACCAGCTTCTGGGGGTGCCAGGTGATCACGGCTTCCTCGGCCTATAGCTGCATTGCTCCAGCCTCTGCCTGTCACCACGTGGTCTCTTTATCCTGTGCGTCCATGTGTCCCCAAACCTCAGTACCCAAATGTCCCTCTTCTCAGAAACCAGTCATACTGGATTCAAGGCCCATCCTCATCTAGTCTAACTTCGTTTTAATTGATTACCTCTGCAAAGGCCTCATTTCTAAATGAGATCACATTCCTGAATACCAAGGGTTAGGACTTGAGCATATCTTTTTGGGGAATACCATTCAACTTAAAACACCATCCCAGCTGTCAACACTTAATTTTTTGTTCATTTGCCCCTGATCTGCTGCTTCTAGAACATCAAGAGTGTGGACAATCCTAAAGAACTTTCTTGAACTCTTTAAGGACAGGTAGGAGCACACAGCTTTCCCCACGGAATACCACCTGGACAGCCTTCTGCCACGTGACCACTTTCCAGATGGGTTTCTGATCTCACTCTATACTTTCTCAGTGCATCCACTAATACCATTAGGGTTCGCTAATCAGCTCCACTGGTCCCTTTCCAGTGACCTTTGATAGAACACGATGTGCCATAAAATATTTATTAATTCAGCTGAGCTGAATGGCTAGGCCCACATGCTAATAAAATAATGTAGGAGAAAGCTCACTTTGAGCATCTTTCTCAGTGTGTGTTCTTTGGTTCATCTGCCTCCAAATCTCTATGGAAATACAGAATTCTGAGCCCCATCCTACAGTCAGTAAATTAGAATTGGAGGAAGGGGATTTGAAAATCTACATAGTTCTAAACTGTAGAACTAAACCGTACATAGTTCTAAATTGAATAGCTAATAGTAAACATGGTTCAAATATCAGTGTATAAAAGCATGTACTCAATGCAGCATTCAGACTACTCCCCCCAGCCCTCTCCCCCTTTTTCCCCAAGATTTTTCATTATTTTTCTATATGCAAATATGCACAAGGTTTAGCATACATTATTTCCTCCCCTTGCAAAGGTTTAAATATATACATCTGCAACCTGTTATTCATTTGTTCATCTAACACTAGATCCTAAAGACTCCTTCATATTAAAAGTACATAACTACATATCTCGATTATTTTTTATGCTGCATAGTATTCCATTGCGTGGATCTACTACAGTTTAATGACCAATCTCTGTTTTGTACTTGGGTTATTTCCATTTTCTCACTATTACAAACAATGCCCCAATAAACGACTGTCTGTATATGTCATTAATTATGCATACAGGTGTCTCTGTGGGATGCAAGTGGAGTTTCTGGGTCACAGTGTAAACACACCTGAAATTTTGTTAGCTGTTGCCAACTACTTACTCACAGGGACCAGGCCAGCAGTGTGGGAGGAGGTCTGTTTCCCTCCCAGCGTCACCCACAGAGTGTCGGATGTTTGTCAGCGTGCAGGTCGGAGATGGTGTTTTACTCTACTCTCAGTGTGTACTTCTCTTATGGTAAATGAAGTCGAGCATCTTTTCCTGTTTGAGAACAGATCATCTGCATTTTTAACAGAATCCTTAGATAATCCTTATGCACATAGCTCTCTTAAAGTTCCTGGCCCAAGGCCAAAGAACTAGAGAAAACATGGTGAAATGAATGCTAATACTGAGAAGTAGGTTCCTGTCCAACTTGGTTCCTGAGGCTGTTAGCAGCTCTTCCAAAAATGTGTCCCACGTGTACACACTCTCTTGGGGACCTGAACCCAGGGTGTTCATGCAGCTTCCCCCTAAACAGATCAGCTAATGGGGTTTGTAAGGTGTATCAGGTGTAGCCCACTACCCACTTCTAGGCTAGATAAGCTGATGGAGGATGTGGACACGCTAGTGGGAGACAGGCTTTCTTTGGGGCATGAACAGTCAAGTTCTGTTCTCCTACTTCGGGAAGATGCATCCCCTACAGCTCAAGCCCAGCGTAGGGGCTTCCTGGGCCCACTTGGAAGGCTTGGCATGAGACCCGGAGTTTGATGGGCATGAACACTGATATTTAATTCACACCTGAAAAGCCTAAAGGTGTGCCACTGCAGCTGAAGCCTGAGATGTGGCTACTTCGGGCCCATATGTTCTAGAGTGACCAGCCACCCCTGGTTTGTCTAGGACTGCAAGATCTCTTAGGATGTGAGACTTTCAATACTAAAAACAGGTAAATACCAGAATGGTCGGTCATCAAGAGTGAGACAAACACATTTTTCCAAGGAACAAGATGCAGACCCTAGAGATGTTATCTAACCATGAGTCACCTTGAAAAGATCCCTTTTCCAAAGGAGCCCCTGGGCGGGCAAGGGGTCCCAACAGTAGGGCAAACAACCAAATGGCAGGCCCACACAGGAACCATAAGCAGCTAGGCTCGGTGGTGGTATCAGTGCAAAGGACCGCAGTGAGAAGTCCGCAGAGGTGATCTGCCAGGAGACCCAGAAGCGCCTCCTGAGGAAGAGCTTGCACTTGCACATCTGCTAAGAGATGCTAATGGCAGGTCACATCTCTCCCAGCTGAAAAGGATCATGCCCTTTTCCGGCAGCCCTCTGTGGTGGGCACTGACATAGGACCAAGGACGCAGTCCCTGCTGCCACAGTGCTGCTGCAGAGAGCACTCAACTCTCAGCCGCCCAGGGATGGCCTGCCTCTGCAGAGAGCCACCTGCTTAGAGCCACACCCCTTCTCCAGTGGCTGAGGATGTGGGAGAATAAAGACCTAATCCCCTGACCACAACTGGGAACAACTCTGAACGGTCAGTCGTCCCAGACTCAATACTCTCCCGGGTCAGATAAGGCCCCATCAGGACCACATCACAGCTCAGCTTTACCTTCTGCCCTTCTCTCCCTCTCCTCCCCTCCCCCCCTTCCCTCTTCTCTCCTTCCCTTCTGTCTTCTTCTCTCCCCTGCTACTCCTCTTCCATAAGTGATGCTGGCAAGGTTTCATCCAGGGGCAGATAAAATAAATGGTACAGAATGAGCTGACTGGGGCCAAGGAGGACGAGCTCCCCCCCTGCTGGACTCAGTCATTCAATATCACCACCTAGGGTAGCTTCTGGTGATTCTCTCTGTCCACAAAATGGGTAAAATAGTGCTATATCTGCTCCTTATTTCATAAGGACTCCCAAAACAAACCAAAGGGGATTCAAACTCTGAGAAAAAAGTCATCAAATGTATAAAGGAACTATTTTTAAATGTATTTTCTATTGAGGTGACATTGGTGTATATTATGTAAGTTTCAGGTGTGCAGCGTAGCCCGCTAAACAGCCGCTCAGGTGACCACAAATAGGCTTGGGGATTTTTATTTGAGCCACTTAACCCAGTTAGTCATTAACTCAGTTTGCAAGGGAGCTTAAACTATCTACTTAACAGACAGGCACGGGCCCTGTGTTAGCCCCAGCAAATGTGAAAGTTTGACCTCTTACCGGGACTTTTCCTGAACTTTCGAAGACCTCTAGTCACATTTGGTCAGGGGCACATGTGATTTTTGAAAAATCACTTTACAACTTTAGCTGAGATCACGTCACTAATGGCTCAAGAAGAGGAACACGGGTCTGTCTTTTCAGGGGTGGGACAGGCATGGGACAGCAGCATACAGTGCCCCCTGCACCTCCCCCCCTCCCGAGGTCTCAGCAGGTGTCCCAGGCACTGATGTATTTGAGGAGTTCTGGAGCCTAAGAAATAAATGTGTATTGAGTTACGTTTTCACATCAGGGGTCAAACCAAAAAAAAAAACATGGGTCAAAAGGAACCAGGAAAGGGAAAAAAAAGTGCACATTATCCACAAAATGTATTTTTAAACATCTGTTTTTCCTGTGCAGCTGTCTGGCCCGATTCCCCCATTGAAGAGCAAACAATTTAAAATAATAATAATTAAAAATAAATCCTTTCTTCCCCCCAACTTACCTCAGGATTAGAATATGTTGGGATTGGAAAGGGCCTCATAATTCATTTAATCAGACCCTTATCATATGTAAGGGAAGACATTGCACTAGAAAGGTTAGCTGGTGAGGGAGGGGACCCAACTCTGCTGATACACAAGAGGTTATGATAACCTCTTACGGCTCATTCATCGTGTCCTCCCACCCAGCACCTCACTTGAGAATTTCCAGGTTCTCCAGTAGGTGGGCCAGTGTTGTCTCCGCCATGTGAACAGAGCATTGAAAACATTAGGTGACGTCCTTCAAATCTCACAGCTAATAATTTGTCACACCCCCATACATTTGAGACATAGTGCTTCCCACTAGGATGTCACTGGCTCTGCACTCTCAGGGACCCCACCCTCTCTCTGACCCCGCCCTGTCACTGGCCCCGCCTTCTTTGTGGCCCCTCACATCCTGGCAACCCCTCTCAGTCTTGGTGTGCTTGCCCGCCTCACGCCCTTCTGCACCTGCAGTGCTTCTGATGACAAGCCCTCCCATGTAGAGGCTGCCGAAGTGAGTAGCAGAGTCCTGCAGGGCAGGGCTGGGGTCTCAGTTCCAATGTCAGCTGTGGTGGGTGAGCCATGTGGTCCTCTGACATCCAGCTTCCTCACCTGTGGAGTGGGGAGCAGGACTCATCCACCTCTAGGGCTGCCTCCTGCAAGTCCAGCCTCCGGCTGTTCTACCAGATCCACAGCGTGGCTCAGCCATGCAGTTTCCAAGGCCAGCAGCCTTCTCAGCTCACTTCCTTGCCGCCCCTTTACTCCCTTTTTCTAGTAACATGTCAACTGATACTAAGAGCAGGCTCCCAGGGAAAGACATTCCCATTATCAGTCTCTTCAAAGCTTCAGGGTATTTCATAAAGCTTATTTCCAGTGCAGAAGTTTTATTTTCACGAATGCGTATTGTGAATGAATGAATAGATGGAATGGAAAATACAAATGTTTGATTCAGAATTCAGTTGAAATGCCACTTTTCAGGGTTGCATTCTCTTCTATCCTTAAGTCCCTTGTTACCTGCTGACATTCCATCTAGTAATTTTCCTCATCACAACCATAGTAAAATGATTATGCATGAAACTACCTAATGTCCACTGATCCAACTAGAATATAAACTCTTTCTCTTTATCCCCAGCACTTAGTGAAGTATGTGACAGAGTGAAAGCTCAGTAACTATTTGTTGAATGAATGGCCAACCTCCTGTTGGCTCTCAAAGTGGAGTTGGTCTGCAGACGAGCAGCAGCCAGCCTCCCCTGGGAACTTATAAGAAATGCTAATTCTGGGCCTCACCACAGCCTTACTGCATCAGAATGAGCACTGGGCAGTGGGGGGCTGGGTGAGGGTCCAGCAATCTAAGTGTTAGTAAGGTGATTCCAACATTCATTCAAAGGTTCTGGTTAAACTGATGAAGGGTGGGCACAAGACTATCCCATAAGGGATCTAAACAACAGGCAGGGAGAGAGACAGAAAGAAACCTAAACCTATGGCTTTGGCAAGTACAACAGGGATGGGAAGGAGGGTGTGTGCACATGTGTGTGCAGAATGGGGCTGCAGCTGCCTGGGCACAAAGGAAGCCCCCAACCCCAGCATACTAAAAACAGGTTTGAGGACCAGCTCTGCCCCCAACGAGCTAAGAACACTGAGACCTGACACTGTCCCCATGCACCCTGAGTGTGCACTCCCCTTAGTAACAAGCTCCCGTGCCTCTTAAGGTGTGCTTTTTGAGTAGCCAAGTATGGTGGGGCCCAGATTTGTGACACCTTCATGAGAGAGATTGCTGGTCCATAAGATCCCAAACAAGCATCCTAAAAATTTCTCCCTGGAGCCTGGGAAATAAGTCACCCACTTCTGAGTGTGGGTTCGCTATAAGGATGACTGTTCGTAATTTTTTAATCTGTTGTTTCCTCCCTCAATGGCTACTCGGTGGCTGGCTGCAAGTGCTGGCTGGTCATCTGAGGACTCCTGGCTCCAGACTGACCAGCTCAGCTCCACACTCGCTTTCTTCCAGAATTAGTTACCTTAAAAAACTATTTAGAAGTTTGATTTAAAAATTACACATTTTGTAATTATGTAATACTCATATGAATACAAGAGAGGGAATGTATTTAACGTAGAGGAGATTTGGACTCAGCCACTTGGATGACTATCTCCAAATGGACCAGGTTCAAGTTCACCATGTCCCCCCACCTTTCCATTCTAGTTAGTGTCCCTCCCTCCCTCCCTGCTGCCCCCCAGTGACCTACTCCTCCCAGCTCCACCCTCGCTCTTTGTTACCCTGAGCGTAAGCACGGTGCTTTTCTTGCCTGGAGCTGCCAGCATGCCACACGGTTGGGGCTCTGCCCAATGTAACCCTGTCAATGATTAGCTCATAGTTTAATGAACTGATTTGGTGACTTCTCACCACATAAGAACTTCCAGTTTATTCTGCCCAGACAAATTTGTGTATTTTTTTATTGATCTTCTACTAAAAAAGGCCAATTGCTGTATTTGTTTAGAAGACAGATTCATGTTGAGTACAGAGATGTCAATGGCAAAGAGAAGGACCCTAGTACAGAACAGACCATCATGTCCCAGGGACATAGTAGCAGTATGACATGTTCTGGAAATGGCACGGAGGAGATCAGGTTGGAGAAGGGAGGCTTTTGAAGTTGCCCAAGTGGGTGGCCTTTATGTCTGCTCATGACCATGGCCTCGTAGGTGTTCCCTAGGACCTGCTAGGTGAGAGGGAGGACATTTTTAAATGGGTTGGAGGAGCAAAATGCCAAATATCGAGTTTTATTTTCTAGAAAATTACCCACTGATTAAAATACACACAAAGTGTCCACAATGCCTTCAGAACAAAAGTCAAACTTCACTGCATTGTCATTCTAGTCTCTCATTATCTGAACTGCTCAGTTTACTCTCCCTGATTATTTCCAATAGTGACGAGGTTCTTGCAGAGATGTTCGGAAGTCTCTTTCCAGTGAGTAAGAAAAAATGACCAAAGGAAAAGCCAGAGGCCCGAGCTGGCTTCTGAGCCCTTCTAGCCCACTATTATATAAAAAATAATCATTTTTTATGGGTGTGTATTAATTCCCTATGGGCGTGTCCTGGATCCCTATCTTGCAAATATCCTTGACAGCTGTGGCAAAGTCTTCTGATGAAAGACCCAATGCTTTATCCTAAACGGCCCCACTGACTCAGCTCAGCCCGCAGGATGGATCGTGCCTGAAACAGATGCTCTGGCTTCCCCTGGCCAAGCAGTTTCAAACCCCTCCCTGCAGATGAGACGCTGCATCCCTTAGACACCAGAAGCACTTCCTGATTTCATCAGACAAGATGAGATGTTTGTTTGGAAGATGACTCCAATATCTTGGCTTAAGCAAACACATCAAATATGTGAGCTTAGTAAGAGCAGTGACCTGGTATATAAAGTGTAGCATTAAGATGATTCTCTTGGATTGAAAATAGCACATTTCTTCTCCTAGTAAGCCAGCATCTTTACAAGATGATTTTGCAAAAAGAAGGATAACATTATCTCAGTAAAAAATCTTTGTGTTCTAGAGAGGGTAACTAGCGAAATGTGAATGGTGCATATTTCTCAATAAGAACTTCACGATCTAATTAAAGCCCCAAAGCAAGGATAGCTAGCCCTTATTGGGATCTATGGTAGACCTGTTGCTTCTATGTAATCTCATCAGCAAAACAGCACTTCTCACACTTGAACGTGCATGCGTCTCCTGGAGGCCTTATTAGGGGGCAGGTTTTGTTTCAGAGAGTCTCAGGTGGGGCCCCTCAGGTAGAGTCAGTATTTCTAACCAGCTCTATCTATTGCAGATGCTGCTGGCCTGTGGTCCACACTTTGAGTAGCAACGATGTACACTGTTCTTAAAGCAGTGTTTCTCCAAAGGTGGTTGTTCGATCACTCGCATAACAATTGCCAGGTGATCTGTTAAAAAACAGAGGCCTGGCTTCACCACAGTTTACTAAATCCAGTGTCTAGAGTGGAAGCCCAGGAATCTGTATTTAACAAGCAGCCCATATGATTCTTACCAATGCTATAGCTTGAGAATGGGCACTGTCTAATAAATAAATGGGAACTTGGGATAACCAGCAAATGTGTGTTGGGAAGGCTTTGGCTGTGGGTTAGGGAGGGTTTTGTGTAGTCAACAGGAAGGGGAGGTGCCAAGCAGTTAAGTGGGTGGGGCATTCGTAGATGGGCATGTGCAGTCATTCAGGCATCCTTTGGATAGGGAAGGAGGCCGGATAAGCATCCGTGATGCTGAGATACTGCACTAATTCCTGTTGCTAAAGTACACTTTAATTTTCAGTATAAGCAGATGCTCCTCTCTTAAAAAATAATTATGATTTGGGAAACAAACTGCAGAAAATTAAGTTTTTGCATATCGTCTCATTGACTTATCTGATAGTTTTAGAGTTCATCATCGTTTATGTAGATCCTTCCATTGGTGGTAGGTATGTCCAACATTTTAGCTTTTATGTACTTCCATTGCTCAGTCCCCATCTCTTTCATGAAGGGGAAAACAGTTTGTAAACAAATGCTGACTTTTACCAAATTCATTGCTTCTCAAGAATATCAAATACCAGTAAATGTATTTAAGTTTGTATTTGCTAATATTAGCTAACATTTCAAATGCATTTATGCATTTGGGACTGTAACAAATAAATTTAATTTATAATTGCAATTAATCCTAAATAAGAGACATGTGTACCTCATTATCTCTGAGGCAGGTGAGTCTCAGTGGGTCTGGTAAGCTGAGGAAGCCAGCATTCCCGGCTGGCTTTGGCCAGTGTGTCGCCCTGTGTGCTGTGCTCTCTCAACCTCTAGTCAGAATCTCAACCCTGCAGAACAATATTGTTTTTACCTTTAAGGGGATTCCAAACTGGCTTCCTTGATCATCTCCATTTTCCTAAGGTGTGGATGTTCAACAATAAAACTTGTAGTTGTTAACTAAAACAGGAACAGAATCACAGAAATGGAGATCACATGGAGGGGAAGAGATGGGGAAAAGGTACAGAGAATAAGTAACATAGATGGTAGGTAGAAAATAGATGGGGGGAGGTTGAGAATAGTATAGGAAATGCAGGAGCCAAAGAACTTATATGTATGACCCATGGACATGAACTAAAGGTGGGGAATGTGAGTGGGAGGGGGTGTGCAGGGCAGAGGGGAATAAAGGGGGGGGAATGGAACCACTGTAATAGCATTAGCAATACAATATATTTTTTAAAAAACTAGTGCTTGTCACAAAAAAAGGAAAAAAAGAGAGAAAGGAAGAAAGAAGGAGGAAAGCACCCACCTCCCCAGTCACTCACACTTACTGCTGTAGAGCTGCATCTCAATATTCTAATGTTTCTCTTTGACCCAGGAGTTTGTAACTATAAATTCCACCTTGCCTGATGCAAATAAAAAGGAATTAGGAGTGGCAATTTGATATTTGATATATTTGTCATATATATTTAATATATATATTTCTTTATTTTCTTTCCTTATACTTTATATACAGTCTTTATAAACAAAAAAATGCCTGTCTTAGTCTTTTTATAGGAGAATTCAGCCTAATCGTATGCATATACACATATTTTATTTATATGCATATACATATATATGTATATATACACACATATATTTTAAATATACATATATTTTTTAAGATTTTATTTACTTAGTTTTTTACAGCAGGGAAGGGATTCAGAAAGAGAGGGAGAGAAGTATCACTGTGTAGTTGCCTCTCATGCACCCCCCGCCCCCTACTGAGGACCTGGCCCACGACCCAGGCATGTGCCCTAGACTGGGAATCGAACCAGTGACTCTTTGATTTGGAGGCTGGCACTCAACCACTGAGTCATGCCAGCCAGAGCTATTTTTAAATATACTTTTAATTGTTTACATGATTACAGTTGTCTCCGCTTTTTCCCTCTTCTCCCACCTCCTACCAACCCCCACTGACCTCCCTCAGGACATCACCACACAGTTGTCCAAGTCCATGGGTCATGCATGTACATTCTTTGGCTAATCCCTTCACTTTCTTTCTTCCAGTTTCCTTCCCCCCTCCCCAGCCCAATCGTATTTAATGGACTTACCAATAAACTTAATTTTAACCCTTCCCTCTGACTTTGTGACTTATATTTATTTCACTCATTTTTGTTCTTTCTTCCTTTTCTGTCTGTTTTTGGTTATGTCAAATTATTCTTTCTTCCCAATTTCCCCCGATTTGCAGAATTACAATTCTGTCTTATAGTCAGGCTAACGGTGACTTCTTCCGTCCCTGTATTCATAACCCAGCCCTTGATTTTCTACCATTACCACAAATCCAATGTGACCACACAGCGCTGATGCCCACCACTGTTCACACGCAGGTCATAGGGGTATGAGGAGCAGGTACAGGCAAGAGGGGAAGAACTGATGAATCCTTTCTGTAACTGCTAAAACTTTTTGTCAGCTACTTATTATCTAATACCTTTTCACATAAAATGTTTCCACTGATCTGGTCCCACTCTTGATAAAGACTAGAGAGTGGTCCAAAAGTAGGCTCCCAGGCAGGAGTGGAATGTTCCAGTGAAAAGCTCACACGGGAGGGAATGCCAGAGCAGGCTGGGCAATGTAAATGCAGAACAGGGTTCGCTCCCAACCCCTGACCTGGTAACTTACCAAGCCAGACCGTGTGAGAAAGAAAACCACTATTGTATAGGATTGTACTACATTCCAATGGCAAAAGGTGCTGTCTTTTTTAGGAGTTATTTATACTCTATTACTATTATATTTGTATTTTATGTTCAATAAAATAGGTGCTTTTGGCAGGAAAGTTGGGGAACAGAACAAGCAATGCAAAGAAAGGGAAATTGTCTCGATCCCGCTCTCCATAGAGAACAACTGCTAACCTTTAGGTGCAGGTTCTTTCAGTGTTTCAGGCTCTTTTCTGTGTTCACGCCCAGTTAGAATTTTTCAGCTCTTACTTACTGTGTGACTTAGATCTCGTTACTTCTCTGAATTTCACCTCCTCTTCTGAAAAGTTGCTATGAAATAGCCCTAACTCGCAGAGCTGGAACCTGAGTTAAATGAGGTGAGGCATGCACAGTGTCCGTGCGGACCCTGCCAGAGTAAACACTCAGTAAGCATTAGCTTTCTCCTCATCCTCTGCCTCCCCCTCTCCTCTTCCTTCTTTTGCCTCCATCATTGTGATGATAAAGTCTTTCTCAGATTGCTAGCCTTAAGCCTTGGAGAGCTGAGAGGGGAAAACATATAATGACCATAAATGTCATCTTTGCAAACCATAGGCCCCCATTTTTTCTAGCATATTATGCCACAGATTTACAATATAGAAGACTAAATGTTTCCTCTTTCAAAAAACATTTTGCAATCACTACCATGTTCACACAAGTTAGCTGGCTTTTAGGGGAATGCAAAGGTGTTTAAGATACTATCTCTCCCCTTGGAGTCTAATGGTTGGTTTCCTAAATTATGTCCTAGGAGGACTCCAGCTATCAAGTCATATGCTAAAACTAAGATATCGAACATTATATTATTGGCACATATATCAGAAAACAAATCAGTGGAACATATTGCAGGGTCCAGAAGCAAATCCTTGTGAATACGTGAATTTAGTTAGTGAAAAAAATCATGGCATTATAAATTAGTGGTAAAAGAAACATCAATAAATAGTATTGACAAAATTGGCCCTATAGTTAATAAAAGAAATTAAAATGCGTTATTTCAAACTATGCACAAAATAAACTTTATATTGGTTAAAGAGTTAAGAACAAAAAAAAAATCCCCAAGCAGAACCTAGTGATAGAAGAAAATACAGGTTAATCAGTTGTTTACTGCCTCATAGAAAACTGCCCCAAACCTTTGCACCTTATAGCTGCAGGCATTTATTGCTGCTCACATATCTACCAGTTATCTAGGCAGTTCTGCTGATCTGGGCCACGTGTGGTTGATCTCAGCTGGGCTTTGTCATGAGGCTGCGGTCAGCTGGCATGTGGGCTGTGGGCTGTCTGTCTAGGGTGTCCTTATCCACGTGTGTTTAGGTTGGCCAGATACTGACAGTGCGGGCAGCTGGGTCACATGTCTCTTACCTTCCAGGACAGCCTGGATTTTTTAATGGCAGACGCAGGGTTTCAAGAGAGCGCCAATGGTACCATCATGACTTCTGCTGCATTCCATTGACCGGTGCACGTCAGCAGAGGGGAAATGGGTGCCATCTCTTGCTGCTAAAGTGGCCAAGTTACGTCACAAAGGGTGTGGGTAGAAGAGCGAAAAACTGGGGCCATTTTCGCAATCTGCCGCACAGGAAGTTATTTTTTTATTTTTATACTTTAAGGATTGATTTCACAAAACTTTAAAACTTTCCACAGTAAAAGATTCTATAAACAAAGTTAAAAGAGAAATGTCAAATGGAGAAAAATATGAGCAGCATATATGGCAGACAGAGGGTTCCCATTAAACAATAGAAAAGACAATATTCTAATGTAAAAATAAACAAAGGTCCAAAATGATAAATTATCTAAAAGAAGAACACAAATATCTAATAACAGCATAAGCAAAGATTCAATCTCACCAGTAATCTAGAAAAGCAAATTTGAAAACAAAATGAAGGTCATCACTAGAATAATTAGCAAGGATAAAAATAATTTAAATTATTCAGAGTTGCAAGCATGCAAAGAAATGGACTTTCATACACTATTGGGGGTATAAACTTGCATATCTTTTAGAGGCTAATCAGTAATATATCTATAAATATCCTTAGTGTGTGGGTGCTCTGTGCCCAAGCAATTTCCTTTCCAGGGATATTTCTTATAGGAATGATTAGGTAATTGCTTCTAACACTAGAAAACAACTTACACTTCTACTAACAGAGACTGGATACCTAAGTTATGCTGGCGTGTCCACACAATGTGATGATGTATCTCAGACTATCCAGGCTGCTGTAATAAAATGCCAGAGATTGGGTAGCTTGCAAACAACAGAAATTTATTTTTCACAATTCTGGAGCCTAGAAACTGAGATCAGGTTGCTAGCATGGTAAAGTGATGGCTCTCTTCCAGGTAGAAGACTTTTTTTAATTGACGTTTAGAGAGAGAGAGAGAGAAAAAAACAGTGATTTGTTGTTCTACTTATTTGTGCACCTATTGGTTGCTTCTTGTATGTGACCTGAACGGGGATTGAACCTGCAACCTTGGCGTATCAGTATAATACTCTAACCAACTGAGCTACCCAGCCAGGGCCTCCAGTGGCAGACTCTTGTGTCCTCACAGGGCAGAAAGGGCTCAGGGGCTCTGCAGGGCTTCCATTCTAAGGGCACCAATCCCATTCAAGAGGGATCCACCCTCATGACCTTAGCATATTTCAGAGGTCCCACCTCCTGGCACTACTACCTTGGGGGTTAGGATAGCAACATATAAATTAGGGGACCAGGGGGGGCAGAGGCACATAAATATTCAAGCCATAGCATTGTGCAGCCCCTGAAAAGAATGAGAGAGATCTATGTGAATTGTCGGAGAAAGATACTAAGACACAGTTAATTGAAAAAAAAAGATAGGACCACCTGGGGGGGGAAATATACATCACTCATATGTTCAAGTACAAAATTCCTGGTATATACTACAGTATACACACTTGTCTGGACTTTGAGTCTAAAAGTATATATTATAATAGGGATTGCATTGAATCTATAAATCGCTTTGGGTAGTATGGCCATCCATTAAAATTAAGAACAATCTAACAACAGCCAGAGGAGAAGGGGGAGGGGACAGTAGGGAGAAGGGTTTCCGGTAACTACTATAAAGGACACATGGACAAAACCAAGGGGGAGGATGGAAACAAGTGAGGGAGGTGGGTTTGGCTGGGGTGGGGGGAAGTGGTGGGAAGAAAATGAAGGCAGACAAGTGTAACTGAACAACAATAAAGTAATTAAAAAAAAACATGATTAATTGAAACCCCCCCCAAAAAAAAGAGAGAGAAAGAATCCCAATGTAACACCTGGAACTAATGTAAAATAATACTGAATGACAACTGCAATTGAAAAATAAATAAATAAAAGTATATATTTTTATATTTTGTTAAAGTATAACCATCAAGCAATATTCTTCTCATAGTGCCCCACCTGTAACACACTGTAATGATTACATTTCAAATTGTGTATTTCTTTCTTCCCCCATTGGTCCAAACCCAAGAAAACCGAGTTATCGTTCTTAAAAAGTGTGATCATGTTAGAAGATCTGTATCGATGTCCAAACATGAGACAATATTTTAGAACTACTCCAGGCATAACGCCTCTCACGTTACCTGTTGACTTGCTGCTTTGGGTAACACCCAAAGCACAGAGTTTGGCTATATTTTCTTTGCTAAATCCGCATTTTCCGAGTATTTCTTCTGAGTGTTCTCCTAGAGCCGGACTCCATGTGAAAGAGGAAGAAATAGGAGTTTTCTGGGGGGTGGGGAGGAGGAACTGGTCTGGGAACTGTCACCTGCCGGTGATCCTTGATAAAAGAAGTGAGCTCCTTATTATGCTTCGGGAGCTCAGAAATGCCATCCAGTGTCAGAACAGGGGTCATGCTGGTGTCCGGTTCCACAAAGATCGCACACCATTCTGCTTGTGTCTTCTGGGCAAATATTTCTGCAAAGAGTGTCTTCAGCCTTGGCCAGTCTGGCAAACGCAGCTGCTTGGGAAGTTTAGAAGGATCAAGACCGAGTCCTTTCAGAAACAGCTCATAGATGTGGGCTTCGAGAGCCCCCACGGCCATGAACTTCCCATCAGAGGTCCGGTAGATTTGGCAGAAGGGCGCACCCCATCATGTACACGGTCTCCCATTGTTTGGTTGGAATTTTTCACGCTCCGCAAGTGCCACAGCACAGAACAAATATATGCTGTTCCTTCTATCACATTTGCATCACGGCTTGTCCTTTCCCAGACTGGGCGTGTTCATAAAGAGCCATCACAGCTCCGAAGGCCGCTATAAACCCTCCCATGCCAAAAGCCAGGAAGCTTGGCAGCGTGAGCGGTTTCTCGAGTTTCCCCCCGAATTTTGACAACATACCCGATAAAGCCAAAAGTTAATGTTGTGCCCTTTTCTTTGGGAATACTGACTGGATATCCTCATTCCTGCAGAAACTATAACATAGATGAGTCTGGAATTCTCTGCAGCATATCCAGCAAAAGATTCCCTTTCCTCACGGCCCCTTTGGAAAAAGAATCACTCAGCGCCTCACTCTGAAAACAGACTTTCTCAAGGACCGTGGCACCTTCTGGAGTTTTCAGATTTAGAGCCCGTGACTGCTTACCTCGGTTCGCAAACTCCAAGAGGTCTTTTTGGTCCCAGCCCACACGTAATCGCCTGGGCTCCAAAGTTGGCTAGAACCATGTGGCAGAGGGTGGAAGGATAAGCCCCAGCCAACTCCAGGACCCGCAGGGTGCTCAAGGCCATCCTAGTTCTGTGCAAAGGGAGCTGGGACTAGCTGGATTATACCCCAAGCTCTATGTTCAAATGCAAGGTCAACAATTTGGGGTAGCACTTTAAAAAAGAAGCCCCACCCATGGAAGAGTCAGTGTGCGCCTTTGAGGTTTACTTTGTTGGCTATCTTCCATCCTTCGCTGCTTTTGCAACCTGTCTGTTTCAATGATGACTGAAGGTAGGTATTTTCTCCTTAAGATCTTTATTTCAAACTGTTCTACAGGATTAAAACATCGTCACATAAGGGGCTCTTTCTTGGGATCATAACAATTCCTTACTCTTCAATGGTACAGAGTGAGGGTAAGTGAGGTAGAAGGGAAGCTATGTTTCTGGTGGCTAGTAACTGCTTGCTCCTCTGCAGCGTTCGAACCTCTGGGAGGCAGGTCCATGTGTTGCAATGGATATTGCAGTGTGTGAGGAGTAGGCACAAAATTTCTTCCTTTGCCCAGGCCAGCAGCCTGTGGTGGTAACATTTGGAAAATGCTTAAATGTTCTTCATTTTGGAGGAATATGCAAAGGAAATCTTGCTGCTGTTGGGATTTGTCGGGTCAATTTAATGTCTGCTGACTGCAAAGTTGCAATCTATCTGTAAAAAGATGCTGCTCATAATTCAGTTATTCTTATAAAGGTTCTAAGCACTAGCAATACGTGAGACTTCTGAAGGAGCCCCCAAGGGCTGGATTGCAGGTTTGGTGGTGAACTTGAGTAGTGAGGGTCTGCTCCGCCCATCTGAAAGGAGGCGGTGTCAGCAGAGCCCATTGAGGAGACGCTCGGGGGTGCTCCATGAGATGGCTTCTCGGATGTCCAAGTTTTTTGCAGGAGATATGCTTAGATGGTGGTAATGTCCACAGTAAGGTCTTCCCCGGACTCAGGAAGATGGCAGGACATGTGACAGAAGAGAAGGCTACAGTCTTTTGTGTGGGGAGTGATGAGGATGTCAACAGGTAGCATTTATGACCTGGGGAGTCTGAGCCACCAAGGAGGCAGCCTTAGCTATGGGAAAGGAGAGTCCAGCAGAAAAGCATGTGGTTAAGGGCATAGGATTTGGAAGTAAACAAATATGGGTTCAAATTCCAATTCTGCCCCAGAGAAGCTGGACTTGAGCCAAGTTACATGGCCTTGTCGTCATTAGCTTCCTCATACACAAAGTAAGGATAATAACACTTACTCGGAGAGTTCACAGGAGGACCGGAGGCCTGATGTGTGGTGCGTGCAGCACAATGCTGACACATGATGGGAACCTGCTGAAAAGCAGCTGCCCTCTGCCTGGGGTGCCCTTCCTTCTCATGTACTCAAAGTCCCACTTTTCTATTAGGCTTCAGATCAAAAGTCAACTCTTATCACTGAGCTTTCTATATTCCCTGAGCTCTGTGTCTTCCCTGAGCTCCCTCTCATAGCAGTTTTTCACATTCTCCTGAAGTTATAGTTCTTTCTCGACGTGTCTTTTATTCCAACTAGATCACAGACTTATGGAGAAAGGGGATAGTAACTCACTCACCCATATTTTAACCAAACAAATGATAAATATTTGTTGAATTTTTACTATTTCCTTCCCGACATTATTCTAATAAAATTAAGACATACGATGGATCAGAAAAAATCAAAGACTTTACAAATTGCTGAGAAAGTAACTTTGTTTCTGGATAGTGTAAACACAAAGTCTAAAGACTTTCAGAAAAATGTAAAATCACAGCCATAAATTAAAACATTTGGTAGTTCTAGGATTCAAAGATTTCACATGAAAGAATCAAGTCATTCACAACCTTAATCAATAGTCAAAATATGTCAGTGCATTACAATTCAAACATGTCTTATTTTAAGCCAATGCTTCAATTTGTTTTTCACTAGGCCTGCTTAAGCCATCTAGAAATCTCTATTCGTTTCAGGTAAAGGAAACAAACAGAATTTTACTCTTTCTTTTTAGAATATGCCGGAGTGCTCTGAAAGACAGAGATCAGATCTTCACCCAAATCTCCTTAACAGTAAGTACAGGCTGCTCAGGGAAGCCTCTTTCTCCACCCCACCCCCACTCACACATGGGAATCCAGCAAAGGGAAGGAACTACTGACACACAACATGGATGAATCTCCAGACAGTACCTTGAACAAAGGGTGACAGACACAGGAGTAAATGCAGCATGACTGCATTTATATGAAATTCTATAGATAAGGCTAAACTAATCTCCAGCGACAGAAAACACTGGCTGTCTGGGGGCTGGGGAACAATGGCAAAGGGGCAAGTGGAACGTTTTGGGATGGAGGAAGTGACCTGTGTCCCAGTAGGGATGTGGGTGATCTGGGTGTACATGCACTAGTAAAATTTGCAGAGCTGCACATTTAAGATAGATGCATTTTATTGTAAGTTATACCTCAATCAAGGTGGTTAAAAATAAAGTTTAAAAAACTCAACATACATCAGGTGAATCTGACCCATTCTGACCCACAGCATTATCAGCAGTGATTTTAGAGGGTTGGTAGGCTGGCAGAGGTTTGCAGTGAATTAGGAGGTTGTAGATGTTTGTTTTAAGTGGCAATAATAACAAAATAGAAAGGTTTTTTTCTAAGGCCAGAATTTTCTTTTCTTGTTCTGTTAGACCAAAAGGGATGGAGGGAGCACATACCTGAGGGTGGGTGAGTGAGGGCTTCCTCCTGACAAGGCCGCACATACAGGTTCCTCCTGACCCCCGGCAAGTGTGGGCTGGAAGGGGGGCTTTGGTGGGTGCCTGGGGATTGCAGTTGCATGGAGGACCCCAAAATTCAGGAGCTAGGAACAAATCCCAGGACATTCTATAACCCATTAAGCATGCTTAAGAGTGACTATACTGAGCAGTAATTGATAACTGCTGGAAATCAGAAAGCTGGTTCATAATTTCTCTTTACTGTGTTTCTGAAAATTGTCTATACATTGGTCAGTTAGCTAAATACAATATTTAGAATCTTTATTGAATTATATACTTGGTTTAGCAAACTTTGTGGGGGAGGTTCTTCCATTTAAAAAACTCATATCTTGTTGTTGGACAAATTCTCCAGTCCTGTGTCTGGAAGGGTCCATCTGTGTGAACCAGAAGGTTTTGGTGCAGACACCACCAGAGGTTGCTCACCACCTAGTGTAGACCGGGGTACATAGGCTTTGCAAGGCTAACCTGGCAAGCTTAATCAAAACACAGAATCTTCAGGAACATAATCTGGCATTTATAAAATACCATTTTCCATGCTCCTCCATGGGTCTCATTTATTAGTTTTGTCTCCTAAACTAAGAAGCAGGGATCCTAGTCTGTGTCTCCCAGAGTACTTACCACACTCCAATTTGGCCATTGGTTCCATAGTGCCTTCTTTTTAATGTGCATTCTATTCATGGTCTCAACTCATGCCTCCTGCTTGAAGCTTGAAGCTTGTCCCCACTTACCTGGCTCCAGCCTTTGTTATGTTAGTTTCTAACCAACATAGTATGTTCCCAGGAACACACTTATCCATGACTAATTTAGCCCCAGGACTCCATATTTCGGTTTCCCAAGACTTCCTTCTTTCCCACTCCCAGATGACGGCCTGAGGCCCCAGGCTTTTTCCTTGACACTATATACCCTCCGTATGTGTCTTCATTCTCCCCAGAGATTTTGCCTTGATAGACAGCATAAACATCTATGGTGGGGGTGGGGGGGACATGTGGCCCAACACAGGTATATGCAGCTGCAAACACCAGAAGGGGCCCTGGGATACAAACATAAAGATTTAATAATAATAACAACAACAACAATAAAACAACAGTTGAGTGTAAGTGTTTGTGACCTCCTCTCTGTCTGGCATCTATACCCGAGAGGATGTGGTGATTCTTTATATCTTAAGTGTCCCCATTGTGAACTTAGTCATATCGAACAGGTACATTCCTTTTCCCCGGAAGTCACAGGAAATCTGTACTCAGAACACCATTCAAGTCCCCACACAATACAGAGATGCTCCACCTGGATTTTTTCCCCCCAAAATGGAACTTTCTCTTTCCTAATGCATTTTATTCAGAAAACTGATCCTGATTCTCACTCTGTGCTAACTGTCCTGCGCTACAAGGCATATGTCATCATTTTCTGTCCCTCGAATTCTCTTTTCCACTAATTCTAAAGATTTGAGAAGTAGATGTGCCTTCTGAGAGAGGTCATCTTCCCTAGTGAAAAAAATTAACATGTTCCATTTTCTACAAAAATTAGAGACCATCAAATATTCTTTCTAGTCTATTACGAATGACACATAAAATATAATTCTGAAACAGCTGCCTTTCCAGAACAGAAGAGATAACCTTTAATTCCCTGACACCTCAGTGAAGTTCGGAGGCAGGAATAAAGTGGGAAAATCTCAAGCATGCTGCAGAGTATAAGATATCGAATTGTAATGTTGTACACCTGAAACATAATACTATTAACCAATGTTACTTCAATATTTTAAAAATGGGAAAATCTCAAAAAGACCAGGACTATTTTCTTAGAATGTTTGACAATGGACAAATGCCTATGAACAGAAATATGCAGAACAAATTAATCTTTAGAACAGAGACTTTTGCCCAATAATTTAAAACCATAACATTTGGAGGTTATTTCAAAGGATAGAAGATGTCACATAGTTCTATAGTTACCTTGATTAGCAGACATAAAACAGGGGATGGGGAAGCCCTAAAACGGTCATGGTCATCCAACAGTTCCTCTTGCAGAGGACAGTGAATCGATTTCTCACGGGAGTTCTAGAGGCCAGTTTGGCCATTGTCATCTGTTCAATTTACACACAATTCAACACAAACCAGACAGAGAAAGAATCTGCACAATGCTTACTACAGTAAAAAAAAACAGCCAATTTTTCTTTCTCCATATGAGAGGTCACAAAAGCATGTGATCATTCTGACAGGAAAATGATTTTCGGTTGTCTCTGTTATTTCTCCCATGAAGGAAGTGTGAGCATGGGGAAACTAAATAAACACAGAGCCAAGTGATTTACAGTGACTTCAAAGATGTTTGCTGCCCATATCCGAATAGGGGTGTGTCCTGGGCTCTAGGAGTCCCTGATCCTGGTTACCGTCATTCCTTCCCTGTGTGCATAGAGTTTGCTTCTTCTAGCCCAGACCTTGGTGTCTGACAAAGGCTGTAAGTCACACCTTGTAGAAAGACACAGTTATCAGCTCTCATAGGTTAGGATAATAAACTGAAAAAGCCCATTTTCCTTAATAATCCAACATGGCCCTGACGTTCTCAATACACCTGTTCTTTCAGCTACCACATTTGTTTCCTCAAGGAGAACTGGAGTCCATGACCACACTCCTGAGTTCTTCCTCATCCAGACTGTTCCAGCCCCCTCTCATCCTCTAGCTCTGGCCGTGTTTTCCCACCGTCCTCATCCTGACTTTATCCTTCTTAGTTGACCCTCTGCACGAGTTTCCTGCACCATGCCTTGTCTCCTTCCGACAGAGATCCTGCTTGTCCATCTCAGCTGCTGTTCTTTAAGGAACCTGCCTTCCAAACTGTCTCTGCATTAGACCTTCCAGTACCAGGTTTATCGATGCCCTTTCTGCAGAAACCTGTCAAAACAAATTATAAAACTGTATTTATGTGCTCATTCTGATCTTTTCTGAAGGTAATGAGTACAATGTATTTATTGTAGAATTTCAAGCATGTAGAAAATTACGTAAACTGGAACCATCTTCCTGTTTTCCCACACCCTTCCTAGTACTATTGCTATTTGGCTGGGTTTTTTTTTTTCTGTTCCCAGCAGGTCAATGGGTTGAACATTCTGTAAGTGACTCCTAAACCCTTCCCTAGGGTGTGACAATTATCTCAGCATTTATCATTTATGAGACAGAGTCAGCTCCTCTCTGCATTGACTCGCTTGTACCCATGTGCAAACTCAACACTGTTCTTCCAGCCACCCTGCAAGTCTCTGGTGACCTTGCGACCCCTTAATGTTAGATCAGCATTTGGCCATGTAAACATGATTTGTGCCACCTGCACACTTTAAAAATTCATTATAAGTTTTCTTTTTTATTTCTAATAAATGTCTGAAAATTCTTAGGTTCTGTTCCAATCTCATTTCCATTTTTAAAATCTAGCACTACCATCACTTGGTCCACCAGTCAATCAACTAGAATTTATTGAAAATGAGCATTTACATTCAGGGGATCATGGAGATCAAGACAAGGTTTATGTCTGAGTAGCTTGCTGAGACTGGAAGTTTGAGTCACAGTTTTTGGCTCAAAGATGTCCGGAAGTGCCTGCCTAGGGCTATAAATAATATTTACAGGTCAGCGGTTCTCCATGAAGCATGGTGTTCTTATCAAGTTAAAGTTGCATAGTTTGGTGGATGAGTTCACAACTTCATTCCACCCCTTCCTAATGGCTTAGTTTCACCTCCACTGTCAATAGGCCCGTTACATCCTGTTTATTCACTTTTGCATTGCAAAAGACAATTTGAGGGTTAGAATCCCCCCCTAGCTTTTTCTGCAAAGGTAATTCTGGAGAAGAACACATTCTGCCTTTAAAAAAACAACCAGAGAGTAAACAATCAGTAACATCAAGGGCTGGCACAGAGCAGCTTCTGTTCTTTGGATCCCCATCAAAAGGGCTCCTCCCTTGCTTCGGAAACCAGTGTAGTTTCTGCTCTGTCCTGACCCAGGCTAACAAAGCGTGGTCTCCAGTCTCCTCAGAGCCCCCAGCCCCTCCTGGAAAGTCCTCTGCATTTGCTCAGAAGGCACTGGCATTTGTCTCTCACAAGAGTTTCCCCAACCTAACCCTATCCTTTGCAGAGAGTGAAGACAAACTCCAAGGTGGGGTGGTGGTTAAGCCAGGTTACCTGGTGTGAGCTCAGGCTCTGTGTGACCGTGGGCAAATTAGTTACCCTATTTCCATGCTTCCCTTTCCTCAATTTTAATATTGAGGTAATAATAGAGCAACCCCTCCATAAGACTGTTGAAATGCTTGGAATAGTGTTGGGCATTGCAAATGTCCGTAATTGTTGGTATTATTTCAAGAAAATATAATATAGCAATTGAAAACCACTGAACTCCTGACACCAACCCTATAAAGTAACTTGCACTCATTTACATCCTTTCCTTGGTCCTCCTGTTATCAAAGGAGAGGTACTTTTAGGTTACCCAAGGTTAATTTCTCCCGCTGAGCTTTAGATATGTCCCATGATCCTGCTTTCTTATACATTGTTACCCTTTCCCCTCTTTCTCTCCAGTACCTTGAATCCCGCCCCCTTTCTTCATTCCAATTTATCTCATCAGCATCAAACATACTCAACTTTCTCACTGAAAAAATAACAGTAATCTCTCTTAGCTCTTAGCCTCTTTAATGCTTAGCTCGTCTCCTACCATCTCTGCAAAGATGAAAGGCTTGAATGAGTTATTTCTGCTCTCTGGTGCTCCCCCCTTCCATCACACCTTGGCCCCCACAGCCTGCCTCATGGTTCTCCCTCTCCACCAAACCTGCCTCCCTTCTCATTAGCCTGGTGGGCACTTTCAGTCCTTACATCACTCGTATTCTATTTGGCACTGTTAAGCACTCCCTCCCGACAGCAGTCTCTTCCCTGTTTCACACTTTCTTACACTTCACACTTCTCCCACTGCACACTTCCTTAATTTTCCTCCATGATCTCTAGCTGTTTTTCTCAGTGAAAATGGCTAATGCAGTTCCTCTGTCTTTGGCTTGTACTAACTGGGCCTCCGTCCTGGTCTCTCTTCCTTTTATATTGATATTTTCTTTGTAGTTAGTGCTTTGGTGTTCTGTTTAAGAAATGTGGCTTTCTTTTCCACACTTAGATAACAGAGAAATAATTTCACATTATCCTATAAAGACTCATTGTTCTACCATTCACATCTAACCTCAATACAACTAGAAATCACTGGCTTTGGTATGGTGTGAGGAACAGATCAGTTTCATCTTTCTCTATTTGGTTATCCAGTTGATACAGCACCACTTAATGAAAGATCATCCTTTAGCCGTGGCTTTGTTGTGCTGCCTTTGTCATAAATAAAACATACATACGCATATGTGTGTATGTGGGTCTGTCCCTGGGCCCTGTGTTCTGTTGCATGGTCCACTGGACTATCTTCTACCAATACCAAGCTGTATAGTAGATCTAAAGAACCAAGGGAGCAAGTCTTTTCACATTTTTTCTTCTTCATAAATTTTGTTGGGATCTTTTTACTGGAACTACAATTGCATTGAATACATGCATCAATTTGAAAAGGACTGATCTCTCTACAATGCTGACCATCCATGAACATGGTCTATCCCTGCCCACACGATTTATTTAAGTGCCTTGAATTTATCTTAATAATGCTTCTTTATTTACAAAAAAAAATCTTGCACATTATTCTTGGGTTTATTTCTAAACATTTTATATTTTTATACAATTTAAATAAAATCATTGAAATTATATTTTATAAGTGTTTACTGCTAGCCTGTAGAAATGAAATTGATTTTTGTCTTTTGTTACAAGGTCCAACCCATGCTAAACTCATTCATTTATTCTAAGAATACATCTGTTGAATATTCCCTGGATTTCTATATAAATCTCCATATAATCATGTCATGAGTTTTATTCTTTTTTCAGTACTTGTACATTCTTTAAAAATCTTCTGTTAATACACTGGTTTGAACCTTTAGTATAATGTTGAATAGAAATGACTCTTTCCCTTATATTATTTTTCTAGTATTATTTTCCCTACTCTTATTTCTTTGGTTTATCCCAAAGAGCAATAGTAGGGCTGGAGGAAATTGTGAACATCATGAGCTGAGATGCCAGGAGGTGAGTGGGATTTCTTAACCACACAGTGAGAGCAAACAGAGATCAGAGTGCAGGTATTCTGACTGCTAGTTTAGTGTTCTTTTCCCTGTAGAAAAAAGCCTCTCCAAAAAACGAATATCATTAAGGCAATTAATTTTATCCCCTTAAGTTAGGGAGTGCTTGAAGATCAAAGCTTTTAGAGTGGAATAACTTGTGGGCTGTGTCACTAACAAAGCCACCCCAGTCAGGCCAGAAAAGGAGACACCTCATTAGCAAGCCCAACTCGTTTCACTAAAAGTTCAAGGCCCATTTCACTTCCAGGAAGCTCCCAGCACGGGCATTTGTCTTACTCGATTTGGGACTGTCTAGTAGTTTCACTGACCTCACTCCGTATTCCTGTGTCAACCTATTCTGGCACCGTAAGAACAGCTGGTCGTGAGCAGAGCAGTTTATAGGTGCCTACTCTCCTTCAGTCTGATTTCCCATGAGATCAAAAGAAATTATTTTGTCCAGTTTCCTCTTGTCTCTTTGAAGTTGAACTACTGGCAGCTCATGACCCAGTGCAGAAACTTTCATCTGCCTCCTGCCATTGGCAGCACCTTCAGTTCCACATCTCCTTGTCCTCTCCCTGGCCTCTGCCCGGTAAACCCCGATCCAGCCTCACAGTCTGATTTCCCTGCTCCTTGCAACTGGATTGCTGAGTGCTGATGCGAACTACCAGGCATGAAATAGTGTATTTGATTCATTTCAAGAAGCCATTGCAAAAGCCAATGTAGATATCATACATAGTACTAAATCTTCATGATCTAGATGAGGAGACAAGATTAACACAAGTGAATTAATTAAAGAATAATGAGCCCTGGCTGGTGTAGCTCAGTGGATTGAGCGCGGGCTGCGAACCAGGCATCACAGGTTCGATTCCCAGTCAGGGCACATGCCTAGGTTGCAGGCCATGTCCCCCAGCAATCACACATTGCTGTTTCTCTCTCTCTCTCTCTTTCTCCCTCCCTTCCCTCTCTAAAAAATAAATAAATAAAATCTTAAAAAAAAAGAATAATGAGTGATAATGTACAATTAATCTCTGTTAGCAAATAATCAACATACAAATCAATAGCAACAACAAGTGAGTAAATTCAGAAGTGTTTAAGCCTGGTGCCCTTGGTCCTGACTTCTACATTGTAATTGCTCCTTGTTCTCAAAGGTTGTCACCCCCAGTCATCTCAGTTCTACTTACTGGTTCTTTCTTCCCAATTCCCCCGCCGAAGTCACTGAGGGAAAAGTCTGCTTTGGGTATTCTTGGTTGGAATTTGAAATGCATTTTACTCTAAGAAACAGTGGTCAGGAATGATGTAAATACTTCAGTCACATTACAGGTTAAATGGGCTTTTGTGAACTGACTATAACTATTTCTTTGGAAAAGCTGTTCTGAATGCAAAATGACCTGCTTTCAAATGAAGAAGTTTCAGAATGCAGACCCTTTCTCGGCTCCAAGTAGTCAGAACTAAGCACTGAGGAAGTGTGTCCCGTCAGTGCCACGACACTCTCCTTCCTCAGCAGCATGGACTGTCTTCTGATCGTACACACGCAAAAGAATGAATAAGGATGTATCGAGTGCTAAAGCATGGTGGTCGCTCAATCTTTGTTTCCATGGAGACTAGTACTCTTCTACTCCTCATGGCCTCTACCTGTGCAAGGGCAAGAGGATTAAAGATATTTCAGGAGAACTGAGAGTGGGCTGCACGTGCTTTGTGTAACCGTAGCTCTCAGGTCTGTAAAGTGAACATGTTATCATGGTTTGCACTCTTGGTCTAACCTGAGGATAACAGCTTTTAAAATAGCCATTGTTCATAATCCTGAGGCTGCTAAATAATATAAGTGGAGTCATATCTGAAAAGGACAAATTCCCAGTATGTTATTTGGCAATACAACTCAAAGCGTGGTCCATGAATCAATAGTAACAGGGAAGGTTGCTAGAAATGCAGATTCTTGAGCCTAAACAAGAATCAGCATCTCTGGGGTGAGACCCACGTGTCTGGGCTTTAACAAGTTTTCCAAACGATGTTTATGTCCAACAAAAAGAAGGGGTGCTGGGCTTGTCTTCTCTCAGCTCTGCAGACCCTGTGTTGGGGGTAGTCTCCTTGGACTTGTAAAGGTCCTATAGCCCCCCAGAGGTGCCCTACTGGCTGTGAAGGGTCAACCTGCAGAACATGGGGCCTGGCACAGAGCAGGCACTTGGTGGTTGTGGAGTAAATAAACGTACATGCCTCCTATGTACCTTCCGTTTCTCCTTACATCCTATCTACTTCTTACTACCTGTTATTAACTGAATTATATCCCACCCTCCAATTCATATATTGATATACTAATCCCTAGTATGGCAGAAAGTAATGGTATTTGGTGACAATGTCTTTAAAGATATAATTAAGTTAAAAGGAGGCCATTAGGGTGGACCCTAATCAGATATGACTGGTGTCTTTATAAGAAGAGTTAGGACACAGACACACACAAAAGAAAGGTCATGAGAAGACACAAAGAGAAGACAGCCATCCTCAAGCCAAGGAGAGAGGCCTCAGAAGAGACCAGCCCTGCTGACATTTTGACATTGGACTTCTAGCGTCCAGAACTGTGGGAGAATAAATCTCTGTTGTTAAGCCCCCTAGTCTGTGGTGGCTTTGTCACAGCAGCTGAAGCAAACTAATATGCTACCCCACCTCTGCCTTCACACATCTGGAGTCCGTTACACAGAGCTCTGCCCAAGTGATTGCTAATTCCTATAGCAACACATCAGCGGCCTTTAGAGTGGGGATGGCACATGAGAGTTTCTGTGCTGGGCCGTTTGTGCAGAGCACCTGTGCTCAGTCCTGACTCCGGTGAGAGTGTAATCTTCTGCTCTATGGTGTTCAACAGGGAAGGAGGGCAGCCTCTGCCTTACATCACTCTGGGTTTGTTTCTTCAGTGCAATAGGGAGACATAATGCCTTCCACATTGACAACAATTCTGTCTCTCTCTGACAGGGTTGTTGAAAAGGTCAAGCGAGGCAACATAGGTAAGCACATTCCAATGCATTGTAAGTGGAAGTGAGGATGTGGACTATTGTTCTCGCTTTATTATTGGGACTATTATTGGCACAGCAGCTTGGGTTCTCCCAGAGCCCCAGCTGGGAGCCCGTCACAGAGCATCTGCTCCACTCGGCTAGGTCAGCGGGTAGAATGTAAGGGCCTTCGGATTCAGCCCAGCAATCCTACATTTGGAAAGTTGCCCAAGGGTCCTGTAAGCATGTTGGTATTTTTGTGATCTATTCATCACCATACATCTTTGTCTCCACTTCAGTGTGTGTGTGAGTTTTGACTCTAAGCAGACCAAGCTAAGGCATCTGTAATTTGGGCTCCATCTCACCTGTCTCCTTAATTGAAATCATCCTACTGCTTCCTGTACTCATTAAAGTGTGCCTATATCTTGGATCAATATGGGTATAATTTGATTGAAGATAAAGGCCTTCTCATTTCTGAGTTTAAGTCATCAGAGCAAAGAAATCATATCAAAGCCTCTGTTCAGCCAGGAAAAGTGGCAGATTGAGTGCTAAAGGACACCAGACAAAACAAGGAGATGTTTTGAGAGACCATGGATGGAGTTTAGACTCAAAGACTTCTATTTAATTCAAACCACATAACAAATGATGGTGATATCATTAATATAAATATCCCACACGGGCCATCTTTTTCCCTCCCATGTCATAGCACTGACATCACTCTTGCATATTATAATGATGGCATTTTCCATTATTCTGCTGAAAGGTCACAATTCTGCTAGTAATGAGATGCATTCCCCAGTCAAGCTATTCTAAGACACCACCGCCCATTTCCAAAACAGTGTTGAGGGCAGCTTCCCAGCAGTACAAATTCCAGAGAGCGGATGTCTCCCTGGGCGTAAGCCACAAATTGAACTAGGGGGAGTTCACCCCAGATTACTTCGGCCAGTGGAGTGATGGTCAGGCCACCTAGGAGGACACATAGTAGCATCCAATATCCGGGAGGTTGTGGCTTCCACAGAGTAGGTGGCAGGAACCAGAAGGGCCCAGTGGGACTATCTTTCAAGGTCTAGCCTTCAAAACCCTGCTAGTGTAGACACGGTTGTCAAACAACAAAGTCCTAAAATGAGACTGATAGGCATAGTTTGTCTGAAGATAAAAAAGAGTTCTTTAGCATGACGCAGAACTGGGGTGGAGGCCTGGCCTTGTTCCTGGCAGAGCTGTGTGACTTTGAACAAATTATCTAGCCTCCCTGAGCCTCAGTTCCTCTGCTGTAAGACCAGGATAGCAACAGTCCCTTCCTCAATGGGCTTGTTGTAAGGATTATGAAACAATGCATGTAAGTAAACCCTTCATAGATGCTGGCTTTATTATTACTATTAATGGGGATTTTAGGGTCAGACTGAACTTGAGTACCGCCTGCTGGGGCTGGAGAAAGGGAGTAGAAGGTGCATTTGGCCACCTTGTTGAATCTGGTGATTCTTCGAACAGAAAGGGAGAGAGGAGCAAATCTGTTGGCATTCATCTGAATCCTCAGAGAATATGTAATCCTTACAGAATATGTAATCTACATCTTGATCTCTCTGTAAATGCGAATCTGTGCATGGGTCCATTCTGAGCTCATCTGCTAAGTCAATAACATGTGTTTTCATTCCTCAGTCTGCTGTGATCACACACTTCTTACATTTATATCAACAACTCTGCCTTCCTTCCCTCACTATCCAGTGATTGCTCCACTCCCACCTGAGTCAACAGAAAAGTTAGATCACTACCATGTTAGTGTGAATTAACGCAACATGGTAGCCCTCCCACGAGTATTTGCCTTTCAGAAGAGAAGGTACTGGAGGAAAAGGATCCTTTGATACTATGTCAGGGGAACGCAGACACAGACTACCTGGATTTCGGCTGGGCAACGGACAGAAGCGTTCAGTACCCACGTGGAAGAGATGGAGCTATGCGGCCCACAGAAGAGCGCAGTTCTATCTGCAGCTGACTGAACGCCCCTGACCAAAGCATGCTTACTAAGGAAAGAAGGCACAAGAGGGTGGTGTCTCTGTAGAGGGTCACAGGGCTGTTTCTGCGGCCATGACCTGGCCAACATTTTCATCAGTAACGTAAAGGAAAATTGGGATGGCATGCTGAACAAGCTCACAGATGTTTGGATTTGTGGCAGGTACATTGGGATGATCGAGACTATTCCATGCTCTTATCTGACCTAATAGCATCTAGGCCCAATAGTCCTCATTAATTGTTCTCCTGCTCAGCCCAGGCCACATGCCAGGCCATTTGCTCATATTATCTCTATCTCTGCAAAATATAGACCATTATCTCCATTATAAGACAGGATTTATGCACATCACAGTTAAGAAATTTGATGGGATGTCACAGATAAGTGGAAGAACAGGCACGGAACTTGAATTCAGATCCGTGTAAGTCCCAAGTCCAAGCTCTATCATTGCTTCCTTCAGTCACAGTAAGTTCTGCACTTCTCCTCCAAATACAAGTGTGCAAGTTACAGAGTGGAGGGGAGTGTGTCTGCACATCCAGATGCAGAAGGATTTGGGGGTGGGAAGGAGCACGTGAGAGGAAGGAAGAGAGGGGGACAAGGTCTGCTTCGATCTGTGCTAGCAATTGTGACCAACGGGAAACAGCCGATGACATTTAGTTTGCCTCATGGAGACACTCTAGTTGTCTTCGAATATTTAAAGGGCTGTCATGTGGAAGAAGTATTGTATGTAACCCAGGGAGTTAGGGGGATTTTAATTTGATGTGAGCTGGGACTTTCTAAAATGACGAGCCCTGTTTTTGTGCGAAGCAGGCTCCCTCCTGAGGTGGCTGGCGTCTGGTCCCTGGAGCTCCCCGAGCAGGAGGAGACCACCGCCCTGGAGGTGATGAGACAGGGCCACAGAGCAGGCGCAGCAGGACAGACTGTCTCTACATCACAGATGTCGTGGTAGTGTTCCACACACCCTAGTGCGTGGGTTGGGGACACATCTGGGGACAAAGGGAGTTCTTTCTATCCTTCCATATACCCCACAGGTTTCTACCTCTTCCACTGAACATACAAAGATTATGAGCTAGAGATCGCCTCTTATTATATGCCAAATGACAGCAAAACAGTGGCCTAATTTAGTCCTTTGTTTGGAAGAATGGCCTAAAAATCCCTCAAGCAGGCTTCTGGAGAAAAGAAAAACCCTCGAAAGTACAGCAGGGGCGCTCTGAGAAGCACAGACCAGGCTTTGTTCTGCTCTGTGAGCCCGTGCCAGCAAAGCAGTGAGCAAATGGAAAATCGTCCGCACAGAGAGTGTTTATCACCCGCCATCGTGCGTTATCCCCAGATTCTTACACAGACCTGCTTGCTGGGACACTCATGCGGGCGCATTTGAGCACACAGAGACTTTTTTTTTCCTTTTAATTTTCAAGGCAGTAAACCAGGAAGAGCTTTAGACATCCTCCCAGTAACTGGAATACTAACAATGAAATATACCAAGACCACAGCCTGCTTGATGATTTCCTAATTTTCCCTTGATGCTGGTCCCAGCCCAGAGACCCTGCCAGATGCAGGAAGCTCCCTTCATGGCAGTGCAGAGATTTTTCCATTTCCCAGCTGAGAGCCAGCATCCAAGAGGATCTCCTGATTTGAAACTGAATGAAACAAAAGACAGCCCAGAACTCCACTGCAGCCAGGAAACAGGGACTCCCGAGCCAGCAAACCTCTGCCGTGTCCCAGAAATCCCCACGGGGCAGAGGGAGGGCCCACTGGCTGCTCTGTACAAGTAAGCATGCTTGCAACACAGCCTCCCTGCTATTCTCCGACTAAAGACTTCCTGAGGTTTTTGGTGCAGTTTTGTAAGAACGCATGCCACATTGTACTCTTAGCAGTGTGCCCTCAGTCTTACCTCAACCTGTCCGTCCATACAGGACTTCATAACTTCCACATCCGGTCATTTATTTTTTCATTCACTTCTTTCATTCATTAATTCCGAAAACATGTATTGAGCATCTCATAACGCATTCATGTCTTCAACATTTCTTGAACACTCATCACAAGGAAGAACAGGTTTGGGTTAAAGAGATAAGAGAACCCGGTTTCTGCTCCCAGCAGACATTAAACCCTTCCTTAGTGTTCTGCACTTTCCAAGAGCTTTTGCCTACATGGGAAATGTGCTTGGCTCCAACCCTGACTTCAACCCTGACCACTTTCCAGAGCCACGGTCAGGTTGCACCCAGATGCCTGCTGGACAAGTCTGAAACTGGAACATGTTCAGAACTGGACTCGTGTTCTGCTCCTGGTTTCCTTTATGAACTTCCATTTCTGTTAGACACAGCCATCTTCACATCACCTGGACTCAGGTTCAAAGATACCTTTGATGTTCCCATACACCTCACCCAAGACAACAGTGCATTTTACCTCCAAAATGTCTCTCAAACGATGGTTTTAATCCTTTAACTACTGATGCCATCCAAGGTCGGCACAGGAGCCCAATGATTTTTTCCCCTGGACTATTGCAGTAGCCTCTCAACTTCACAGTTCTGCACTGTGGTCCATCCTGCTCTTTGCCGCCAAACTAATCCCCCTGATTCACATTCTGACAA
Source organism: Tonatia bakeri (assembly GCA_004024845.1). Taxonomy (NCBI): domain Eukaryota; kingdom Metazoa; phylum Chordata; class Mammalia; order Chiroptera; family Phyllostomidae; genus Tonatia; species Tonatia bakeri. Next base: position 81,029 of record PVIA01004036.1, read on the forward strand.
TGCCAGTTTTCTACCCATTACCGACAAGATATTATCCTGGGATGGCATATTCTCTGCAATACAGCCTTCCCCGCCACTACTCCCCACTGAGCTCTGTGCCCACTCAAACTGGTCAGATACCCTTTGCAGATTCTCTCTAGGTTTTCCTGCCTCTGTGCCTTTTCTTATGCTATAACCCCTGCCTGGTGCCCTTGCTTCCAATTTCTGCCTGCAGAAATTCCCCTGGACTTAGCACCCTGGCCTACGTCCTCTGCAAAACCTCCCTTCTGTCCCTCTGGTGATAAGTGTTCTCTCCTCCCCTGAATGCTCCCTGCACTCACCACATCTCTCATGTTCATGCGATGCTTATTTATATCTTGTTTCCCCTTTAGGAGCCAGAGCCTCACCAGCTCAGCTCTCTGCTAAGTAAATCCCTGAATGGGACTGCCTAGTCAAGGGAAATGTTATTTTGCACAAGAGACTAAATGAACAAAACCTTTTTCATGGAAAGGAATGAGTGGAGAATGAAAGATCAAAGGAGCTGGGGGTGGGAAAAAGGGTTAAAAGTACAAACTTCCAGCTATAAAATAAATAAGTCTTGGGGATGTATGAACATCATGGTGACTATAGTTAACAAGACTGTATTGTGTGTTAGAAAGTCACTAAGAGAGTAGGTCTTAAAAGTTTTCATCACAAGAAAAAAATTGTAACTGTGTAGTGATAGACGTTAACTAGATGTATTCTGGGGATCACTTTGTAATATATACAAATATTGCATGATTATATGTTGTACATTTGAAAATATGTAATTACAACTCTAAAAAAAAGATCAAAAGTGCAAAAAAGGAAATGGTAGAAAGAAGAACCTTCTAGAATAGAAAAGGATGAATCAATGGAAAGGGGTTTTGCTAGTTTTGGAGCAGAGGTGAAACATCCCTTTCCCCTAACGTCTCAGGGAAGGACAAGTAGTGGAGGAGACGGGAAGATGGTGAGAAGGAGCAGTCCTTTTGCTCTGATGAGGGCGGGGTAGCGCTGAGCTGAGGAGGGCATGCGCCTCAATCTGAGACAGGGGCAAGTCTCCCTCCCAGCCTCTGTCCTGTTTGTGAGACCAGGAGAAGAGGTGGTACCTACCTAGCCTAGGCATGTGTGGTGCAGCGTACCTGACATAATGTAAGAACAGGGCTTAGCGCAGCGCCTCGCTCCATCCCATTCCCTGATGGGGGCGCTGGCTGCACTGCGGCAGAAAAGGGCTGCCAGGGGCGGTTCTGGATCTAGAAGTGTGGCAGGAAGGGTCATGGTGATATGACAAGCTGCAGAAGCAGATGTTGAAGACCTGAAGAGGTGAGATCGCAAAGTGGAGGCGAGTGTGATTAGGCCGGAGAGGGAGTCATTAAGACAACATCCGCCTTTCCTTATGATGTTGGAGATGGGGATCGGCTGCTAAGTAACACTTCCCAGTGTGGTGGGGTAGTTTGGACGGGCATTCGCAAGCAGCGGGCTATCTTAAGAATCTGTTGTAGAGGATGGCACAAGTGAAAATAAAGTCGCTTCCCTCCCGAATCCAGTTCCCTCCACTGTGTCATCAGTAAACCTCACTTCTTAGTTCTTTCCTCCCGGGACTCACCTCTGTCCTCCTCTTTGGACTCTGGCACTGTCACGGGTGTCATGGCGTGTGAGGAACAACTGTCGATGGCCAGAGCTCCCCAGCCACCACAGCTGCTTCTCCAACGCCTCCCATGGCGGTCACACTGCCCGGTATCACAGTGATTTGGGGGCTGAGGAAAGGAGTTAAAGGTGAGTGCCCACACAACAGAGGATGGTCAACTAATCACCTGGGGTAGTTTGTTAGAGTACAGCCGATTGTGGGGTCCATTCCCAGCGATCCTGGTCTGGAAAGTCAGGGGAAGGACCGTGGAGTCTGTAGGCTTAGCAAGTTTGCGGGTGACGCGCGTTAGGGGTGGCCCGCTGATCACAGTTTGAGAAACACTACCAAGGAGAGCTTGGTGGTCATAACTTGACGAAGAAAATTTCCAAAGCAAAATGTACAAATCACTCACTGTGCCCAGAAGTATACATTTGTGTGTGTGTGTGTCTGTGTGTGTACATATGTAATACACGCACACACACAGAGTCCATAGAGTTCTGATTTTAAGCAACGCTACTTCATGGTTAACTTTCCAACGCAAACCGGCTGTAAAATGTATCCCTAGGAAGCTACAGGAGTTGAGTTGCTGTGCATGGATTTGGGCTAGAAGCCAATTAAAACTCCCAGGTCTTTTTCACATGAGCTTCCCTTGAGTTATTGACTTAAAAAGAAAAAAAAATCCCTCCAACATAAGACTTTACATTTATTCTTGTTATTTTCCACCCATGATTCCATTTGATTGACTGGCCCGAGTCCATGAGGTTGGACTCGTGTGCCTGTTGCTCTGAACAGCTGAATTCATAAAGGACACCTTACATGTAAGCCTGTGGGACACTTATCAAAGCCAGTCGGCTTTCCTGAATTGACAATGAACAACATATTCTATTTAAAGTTTCTTATTTTCTTTCTAAATTTAATTTCTTATTCAGGCAGTTAAGAACTAAAAAAAAAAAAAAAATGGCTTAATGCTTCTGGAAGTCTCTAAAGGGCAGTAACTGTGTTCTGTTCATGTTTGGGTGTCTCCAGTCTGTAGTGAGAAAAGGCAACAAATGTTTGCTGAATGGGGAATGAAAAAGGAATAAATTCACGTATAAATTAGTCTAGAATTTGAACTAAATTTTTCAACAAGATAACACCTGATGGTTAAATGACCATGGTTGCACCAAAAAAAAAAAAATTAACCAATAATTAATTAACCAATTAATTAACATAGATCAACTAGTTTCAAATGTGGTTTTCTCCCCCCACCCCACCCCATCCCCACGACCACCAGCATCTGCAACCACAGCATCACCTGGAAACATGAGACACGCAGACTAGGGGGCCCCACCCAGATCAGCTGCACTGGAAACTCTGGTGGAGGTGTAAGTTTGAACATGACCTCCACGCGACTCTGATGCAACACAGTCTGAGGATCACTAACACAGTATTGATCTCTCGGAGGATGCCCACACTACTGGTGTCTTAAACAGCGCCTTGCTCAGTACAGGTCTGTTGTTCAAAAAATTCTTTCAAGCACTTGCTGTGTGTTAGGAACCATGCTGGGCACTCAGGATACAGATAATGAAGATGAACTAATATTGTACCAATTCCATCTTTCCTGATTATCGATGTAATATTTATGGTGTAAAAAAAATTTTAAAGATTTTATTTATTTTTATAGACAGAGGGGAAGGGAGGGAGAAAGACAGGGAGAGAAACATGAATGTGTGGTTGCCTCTTGTGTGTCCCCTACTGGGGACCTGGCCCCACAACCCAGGCATGTGCCTTGACCGGAAAGCAAACCAGTGACCCTTTGGTTCACAGGCTGGTGCTCAATCCACTAAGCTACACCAGCCCAGGCAAAAATTTTAAGTATAAAAAGTATACATAAGCAGGAAGGGAAAGAAACTTTGCATAATCCCACCTCCCAGGGTGAACCTCTGTAATTCCAGTGACATTTCCTTGGGAGTTCCAACAGTGACCTGGGTCCAGCACCTGAGGTTGCTCTGGGAAGGCACCAGGGCTTGGACAGCCTCTCCAAGCAGCAGCCTCAGGGGCCTGGGAAGGCCAGGGTAGAAGCAGCTCATTCGTACATGCTGCCCGCGTTTCAGGCAACTCGTTGGGTGACCAACTGTCCCGGTTTGCCCAGGACTGTCCCAGTTTTAGCACTGAAAATCCTGTGACCTGGCAAACCCTTCCGTCCCAGGAAAGCAGGATGGTTGGTGGCCCTAGCAGGTCTTTCTGCATTTAGATAGGCATGCTCTTCTTAGTTCCTTCTGGTTAGAAGAAAGAAGGCACGAGGACTTCAGACAGCTGCGATGTGATGACAAAACACCAGAGTCAGTTCTGCTTTCATACTGGGCTCTGCCATTTTATGTGAGGCTAGCAATTTATGGAACTTCCCAGAGCCTGCGAAGATTAGATAACCTTGAACGGCTTCCTACACAGCTTGGAGAAAAAGCCCAAGTACTTACAGTGACCTCCAGGGCCTTACGCCACTTGCCTTTCCTTCCTGGACTCCTCTGAACCTCATCCCATGCTCCTCCCATTGTGCAATCCATTCCAGCAACACTAGTCCTTCAGCCCCAAACACATCACAAAGCCTTTGCACTGCCTTTTCTCTCTGCTTGCAGCACTCGTCCCCAAGAATTCTACAAGCTTGTTCCCATACTCCTTCAGGTCACCCAAGTGCCACTTCATCAAAGAGGCTTTCTTCAACCACCCAATATAAAATAATAATGATGGCCCCTTCCCTCTTCTCCCCTCACCCAACCCACACGCCTGCAGCTGTCCTTGTCCCCATCACCTGCTTTATTTCCTCCCTAGTACTTTCCCCAGCTGGCCTACACTTTGTTTGTTGGTGGTACATTTTTCTGTTATCTCCACTAGAACACAGGCTTTAGCATGGCGGAGACATCTGTAATCTTGGTGGTTCCTACAATGCCAGCCATTGTGAGCAATAAATATTCGGTGAATGAATAGTTGTTGCAGCATATGTGAAAATGCTTTAGAAGGTGTAAAGATGCCACCAGAAACAAGCTCCACAAATAAGTGGCAGACTGGGACAAGTTATTGCAACATGGATTGAATATAACAGATGAAAAGCAGCATCTGTGCTGCATAGTTTTAAATTCTAGAAATCAATAAAGAGAAGATCAGCAACAGAATAGAAAAATGGATAAAGAATATTAATTGGAAATTTATAGTAGAGGGAATATGATAGCCCTTTAGGTCTAGTTTTCCTAACTCAGTAAAATAGCTCCCTGCCTCCCCAGATCGGGAGTATGAGATGAGGCGGTACCAATCAGCTGCGGGGAAGAGGGCTGGCACACGCACTGCACAAGTGCCGGCAAGCTTCATCGTCCATGCCAATCAGAGAAACGTCACTGGAAACAAAACACTACTTTTTACCCATCAGATTGGTAGAGAAGTTTAAAGTCTGACAATAGCAAATATTAAGAATGTGGAAAAATATGTCTATTATACTATACTGGTGTGGCAATTCAATGGAACAGTCCCCTCAGGGAACAAGGTAGTAGTATCTAACAAAATTAAAAATGTACTCAGCTTGCAATTAGACAATTCCATCCTAGAGTATTTAACCTAGGGTGGTGCTTCCCGGGCTGCCTTGGCTGTAAGAACTCGGACGTGCCGGGTAAGCAGAGATTCTGGGAGCACAGCCCACTGACTCAGGATCCCCAGAGAGAAGGTCTTGGAATCCAGATGTTTCACTTGGACCACCGAGCATCCTTATTTATCAGACATATTCTTGTTCTTTTATTCAAGATTATTGAGGGAGGCTAAATGCAGCCTTCTTAGCAAAAACAAAATGCTGAAAACAACCTCGCATGTATCAAATCAATATGTGCATTAATTAATAAAACGTGATGCATACAAATAACAGAAAAATCACAGTAGTTCAGAGGTACAGTTCTATGTGTCAGCTAGAATGGGCCATACACAATTGGGTGATAAAAATAAGATACAGAATGACACACAGCACTATTTCATATACTATGATGACAGTATGGCCATATTTCAGGAAATTTTTAAAACAGCACAAATTGGTGGAAATGTAAACTGCTCTTTGCTCTGTGTCAGATGGTTTGGTGATGTCTGCTAAAGCTTATTGCATCATGTAACCTAGCAAGTCCACTCCTGGTTCTGTGCCCAGTGGAAATGTGTGTGTGAACATTGAAAACCCTGAACAGGAACATACTATCCATAACCACCTGAAACTGGAAACAGCCTGGATGTCCATCTGTGGCAGAAGGGGTAAATGAATTGCAGTGTATTGATGTGGTTGAATACTATACAGCGATAGAAATAAATGAACTACACGTATTTGCAAAAGCATGTATGAATTGCACATAAATGGTGACCAAAGGAAGCCAGCCACGAAAGATTCTGTTTACATAGCATTCAAAAACAAGCCCAGTTAGCATGTGCTGCAATACGAAGGTGGTAGTGAGTAGAGGGTGACACAAGGAGGCCTTCTGGGGGTCTGGCAACATTTGGGGATTTTCCTGATACATGTGCTTGCTGTGTAGAAATGTATTAACCTATAGCTTTTCACGTTATGCTTTACGCACACACATACCACGTGTGCTTCAGTAAAAAATCAAAATACACATAAAACCGCACCCTGTATTTTATGGGTATATGTTATACATACAATATGAAAATGGGGTTGAAGTATACACATCACACATCAAATTCATGGTGTGATCGCCTAGTTGGGTGGCAGGGATGCCACAGGTTGGTGGGGCCAAGGACGGTGGTTAAAGTAAGCTGGAGCTACCATCTGTTGTGCTTTCATTATTCTCAAAATAAAAAATAAAGAGAAGAAAACAAGCTACAAGCAAATAGAATAGATAGTAAGCTGATGATTGTGGGTGAGAAAAATAGTATGTGTGTAGTATTTGTTGTATTCCTCTTTGTTCTTGATTTTCAAAACTCCAAATATTTTTTAAAATACGGGAAAAGCAAAGCATGGTAAAGGGCCAAATTTGAAAAGTAAAGTACTGCTACATTTGAGGGGAAACAGTCATGCCTTATAGATGAACCACAAGGGGATGAAGTAATTTTTCTGAGTCATTTTTCTAAGAATAACACTTTTTAAAAATCTTTGTAACAACCGAATTTGGAGAACAAAATGAAGCAATACTGTTAGTTACGCCCTTCAGCCCATCCACCCAGGGCTCCAATATCCCGCAAAAATTCCCTGAGTGGTCACAATGTCTTGTCTATTATTAGTAACGAAACTGAGAAAACGTTATCAGCTGGTGGGGACACAGAAGTTGAAGCTAGCCAACATCTGCCTAACAGACCTGCAGAATGAAAGACCAATTAAAAGGATGTGGAATAAGATGAAGGTGGCAAAGACCTCCCAGCAACTGAAGAAGAAAAATGGTATTATACGAACAAGGTGGAAACACTGGGACCCCCCCGGAGACTCTGAGACACGGGCTTTTGGGAAAGCCTCGGCTGACACCTGGCAAACGGTCCGAGAGCACCAGAGGCCAGCGGGCCGTCTGCAGCCCCAGATGCTGCCTGGCCCACGGGGTGCTCCAGCCAACACAATCGACTTCCTCGTCTCAGCGCTGAGATAAAGCCATCCTAGGAAGGATGCCAGAAATAGGAAGTCTTAAAATAAAAGGAAAACAAACACTGTTTTTTCCTGACATTGATCCTCTTGACGTGGGCCACCAGAAGATAAGTTATCCCCTTTAGGAGACCATCTCCCAGAAAAAGGACGGGGGGAGGGGAGGAATGCAGCTATACCTGTGAGCTATCTGATTCTAGGCTGGACCTTGCTGAGGCTTAGGGGCAGCTTTTGGACTGTGCTCAAAAGCTACCGCACAGCTGGATTTCAAGCATCGACAGTTTTCCTGGGTCTCCACACACCTCCACGGCAGCTGTTCATGCCTGTAATTTACAACCAACAATTAAGCTTATAATTGTTATTCTTTTCCCATGTGTCTGCTCAGACGTGAAAACTCTGCTGTTCATTGTTTACTTAGCTTGCTCAGCCTTGATGGACTAAAAACGAACAGACTGACTCATCCAGAGGAGAGGCAAATCTGTGATCAGACCCAGGAAAATGTTCGTTCTGAAGACAAAGTCTCCTGCATAAATGATGAAACCACATTGTGTTGGTGTGTTGAATGCTTGTTGGCTTATGTTTTGTCCAGACTTTCTTCTTTCCTTTAGCTGGAAGTTGCTTTTCGCACATCATCTTAGGAACAGAGAAAAAAGCAGTCGTCCAGGACTACCTCCTGATGCTCTAAGGATGTGGTTTCTTACTCTCAGCCACACCCACGAACATTCTGGTAAACATGGCAATAGATGCATCGGTTGGCTTCCAGAAGTGCTGCTCCTTGCAAGGTGATCCCTGCTCCTTTGGGGTCGGGCCACCACTCCATTCTGTCCTCCACATGGATCTCAATTCTGTGCCAACACCTGCGCACCTCATTTCTCCGGGGCCTTATGTCTTGTGTCAGGCAGCTGCCAAGGAGTGTGTGTGGTGGGGGAAGGGAGGTGGGGAAAGGAAGGAGAAATGGAGAGAGAGGAAAGAGACAGGGGGGTGGATGGGATCAAGGAGCACGCAGTCCTTGGAGGTGAAGAATAAGAAGACCAAAGGCATGTGTGTGTGTGTGACTGTAAAGTAAGAAGCTAGTTCCTAATGTGGCTGGAAACTGTCTATGAAGGCAATCTCTGGGGGAAAGTTTTCAAAAATAAACTTAAGGAGGATTTTGAAGCGGTGTTTTGGTAAGTGAAGAAATCTTGTAACCTTAGACAGATGTCTCATATTCGATCCTCATGTGTACTTGGCAAACAAATTGTAGGGGCCCAGTACAGGTTGCCCACGGGAGGTTGGTGCAGGAGCTGTGGTGGGATTCAATAGACTCTCAATTTAATGGCTCCAACCTCAGACTCTGTATCACACATCTTTGACTTTAGGTCCAACTTAAGTCAAAACTTGAAGTCCATTGACAGTAGGAAGTCACAATGTGGTAAAGGATGAAAAGTTGGACTATTTGGCATTTGATGTGAGGGAGTGAACTGAAATGGCCAGTGACCACGAGAGAGAGACCCACAGAAAGATCCAAAGCTCCATCGCCATTGCCCGAGGGGCAATTTCAATGAGAAAGGGGAGCAGCAAAGCATCGATCTGATAGAATTCTTCAAAAGGGTCTGTCGAAGTCAATCCCAACCAGCCTTCCTGAATTCCACGAGTTGATGGTTGTAGTGATCACATACACATACAAAGTCATTTAGAATACATGCGACTGTCACCATGTAGCATGGTAAAGTTACACTCTCTCCATAAATCTCATTAGAGATAGGGAAAATGGAAGCAGTGGAGCCCAAACCCAGATCTCACTCTCTTCCCACTCCTACATCCCATTGTCTCCCACTGACTAAGCCCAGCAGGTGTTAGTGAGCAAGGGAGCCCACTGGCTCAGGCCCCAAGGGTCAGCTCCGGAGGCACAGAGCAGGGAGGGCCAGAGTAGAGATGCATCTAGAAAAGCAAAGGGAGATGATCCAACCCACTGCCCAGCTCTTTGCCCTGGAGGTGGAAAGCATTGCCAACCCTATTCAGAACAAATAGAGGTGGCATTTGGGCTCATCTCATGGCCTGAATTGATGGCAGAATGAGCCCATTCCACCTCATGGCATCTGTGCCAGCCTGGGCCGATGTCTACAGGCACCAGGTGATGTCTCTGATCTATGAGAAGAGGCTAAAGGGGCTCCTTGGGTGTCTAAGGAGGTATGATCATCTCACCTTGCAGTGGCCCAAGACCTGAGGAGACCTGGGTCAGTCATGTAAAGAGAAACATCCAAATATCTGTAGGTCTTGACTCAGAAACCCCACCACAAAGGCTACCAGGAGCTCATAAAATTCTTGCCACAGGTTCCAAAGCCACGATTCTGGACCAAGTCTTATCCTCATGTTTTAGACCTGGGGCCTCAGAGGACCTTCTTGCTCTAGTAAATTGATGATATATGAAAATGGTTTTTTTCATCGCCCTTAACCAGTGGTCAGAGAAGAGTTTTTGGCTCTCGCTCTCTTGACCCCTTCGCAGCACATGAGTGACTATTGGGTAAAACCTTAGTTTTGAAGGATCCCTGTCTGCTTGGCCTTCCCCCAGCCAGGTTCTCCCTCCATCTCATATGATGAAATGTTAGAAGTCAGAGCTGAGGGGACCACACAAGTCCTGTCACCAACCTTCTCCTTATGTAGAAGGGGCTGAGGCTACAGTTTTGCACAGGGTCACCCAGCCAATGAAGCTAGCAGAGGGCTACACTCATAGTGGACCCCACGCATCGCCCAGCCAGCTTCCTGCCAGGATGCATCTCCTTTGACAAACGTTGTACAGGGTCCAGCAGAAGGAATGCATGCTTCAGTGTGGTTGGTAGGGTAATAATATGAATGTAATAACTTATAGTTTTAATTTGATCATTGCACCTAAAATGTCATATGGTGTGCTTGAGTGTGATATTGTTATGTTACAGAATTGCACACTTATGATTTTGTAATAAAAAAGAGGTGTTATTTGTGCCGGACCCTGAAGTCATGAGTGTATTCACATGCTTTGTTGCTTTGGAGATGTCACGGGCCTAACCCACCTGCAACACCCCTCTCCTCCCCCTTCATCCTCCTCCTGTCCTCTCTTTCCCCCTCCTCCCACTTTTGGGCACCACTTCTCTCCTTCTGTCTCAGCTTCTCCCCTCCCACTTGTTTACTAGAGATTTGGAACGTGTCCGGAGTAAAGAAACTGGCAAAGAACAGAAAAGCCTGGGGAGTGGGGAGAGGGAGGGAGTACCTGGAGCTCCTGCTAAGCTGTCTTCATATTATTGTACTTCCACTAAATGACCTCATTTCCCAGGGAGTCTGTTTATATGAATTTTTCATCGCACTCTATAACGGAGTTCTCCACATTCCAATGACTAGAAAGCCCATCTGGGTGCTCTCTCTCTAATTAAGTGCACCACTCTTGATCCACTTACCGCCTTGGAAAATTCTTCTGGGGTGACTACATAGCGTCTTTGTTGACCCAGTCTGGAAAAGTGGGGTGGGGCAGAGGACGGCGAAGGAGAGAAAGGCAAAGTGACAAGTCGCTGCCCTGCCTTGCCCTGCTTGGAGCCTGACCAGGTTCCCTGATGACACCACACACCTCCAGGCGCAGCTCTCCTAAACCTGGGCCAGTCACCCTGCCTGGTGTCCCTTCTGCTACTTCCTTCCCCAGACCCACTCCTTGCCCTGAGTATGACCTGTTTCTTAAAGGATTGGCCTTTGACCTCTAATCTGTACAAGAATCGGTTTTGTCGATCCCTAAATTCCTTGTAGTTCCCACTTTCTCTGAATCAAATGTAAATTCATTCGGGGTGCTATGCATGTACACAGCGGGCCTTCTTTACCAAATGTACACTTATCATTGCATCTCCATGGGTGCGTTTTGCCATTTAACCCACAGTGCCAATTCTGGCAGCACTCCTTATAAAGGAAGGATCTCCAGTGCTGAGGGGCGGCGGCCAGTATGTTTGGGCAGGTAAAGCTCTCCAGTGGGAGGCCCTGCACCACACCATGTATCTCCCTGGCCGCATCTGTGCCCAGAAGGGCTCAGTCCTGCTGTGCAGGGCCCACCTGCTGATGATGACGACGGCTGATCAATAGGAATGCACAAGTCAACCCAAGAGCTGTTTGTATCCCCAAGACATTCATCTTCATTGTGCTAATGTGGCGGCTGTGGGTGTCCCTGGGAGCAGTCCTGTAGATTTTTCTGAAGTGAGAACAGAATTGCTACCTGAGACTTTGCAAGCAGATGTTGTTTTGAATGTAAAGGCTTGATTTTACACCTGGGCAGACTATCCTTTTTATGGAAAAAGCTGCTTGATTGGGCCATTTTAGTTTATTAATTCAATTACTTAATGTCAACCAAGGGCCAATACTATAGTTTCCAGGGTTGTGGTTGCATATGATGGCAAAGGGGGGGATATGAACAAAACAGGGTCACTGCTGTCCTGAAGCTTGCAGCAGAGCGAAGTATACAGATGACCCTTGAACAACCCTGGGGTTAGGGGAACTGACTCCCCATTCCATTCAAAATCTGCTTATAATTTTTGACTCCCCAAAAACTTAACTATTAATAGCCTACTGTTGACCAGAAGCCTTACCCATAACATAAATAGTCAATTAATATATATTTTGCATGTTGTATGTATTATGTATTCTAATAGTAAAGCAGGGTAGGGAGAAAAAAATGTTATTGAGAGAATCATAAGGAGAACACATTTACAGTATTGATTGAAAAAAGTATGTGTATAAGTATCACACAATTCAAACCCGTGTTGTTCAAAGGTCAGCTGTAAATACAGTCAACTAAACAAATATTTCATTGTTCCAAAGGAAACAAATGACATCCCCAATGGATAACAACGGAGAAGGACCAATTTGCACAAGGCATTCATTGTCAGGAAAGTGCAGACCTACAGAATGAAAGTATGTTAGTTCAGTATGATGGCACAACGGGAGGACGTGCTACCCAAAAGAGTGTTCCAAGCAAAGGAAACGACATGCTTAAAGGGCTGGGGCACTCTGGGGGAGGAGCGGCTGTCCAAGGCAATGAAGGGAGGTTAGTGTGGCTGCAGTACATGTGTGAGATAGTTCAGGGTGCTGGTGAGGCGCACAGAGGTTGGACTGCATAGTACCGTGTAAGCCATGGAAATGGGTTTATGTTCCAATCAAAACACCATGGGAAGCCACTGTGCAGTTTTAAACAGAAAGGCAATGCAATTCATTTCATATCTGGTGAAGATGACAAGCTGCTGGGAAGAACAGGCCAGAGGGAGGCGAAGATATTTGGTAGAGACCAGGAGGGAGGCAACTGCTAGGTGAAAGCACAAGATGGTCACTCGACCAGTGGGATGGAGAGAAGTAAACGAATACAGCACACTTCGGCAGCTGAAGGAAAGGATACAGCAGGGTTACTGAGGCTTTAGACACGGCTGATGGAGGAAGGAAGGAATGAAGAATAAGATGCAGGCTTCTGGCGCAAGAAACTGAGTTCATGGAAAGAGAGAAGCCTGGGAGAGTTGAAGTTTAAAGAGGGTGTAAGTGTGAGTCAGGATTCCCATTTTGAGGGGTATATGAGTTCTGCTGTGTCTGGACATAGCCTGTGCCCATAGCAAGTGCTTGTCCCTGTGACTGCATTACATGCCATTTGAGCACCCGTTGCAGAGAGGTGCGGCTGGGCAAGGAGGAATGCAGGAGAGCCAGCTTTTCACCCTAGCAGGCTTGCTGTTGAGATGCCCCACTGTGATTGGGTGTTTTACACCAGATACTAACTCTGATGTCTGTGAAATGTACTCTAAGCCCTGACTACACCCTGTGGGTGAGCCGGGGAGAAAGGAGGGTCACTAGAGGGAATAGATGTCCACATTCTCAGTCATCCTCAGAGGTCAGTGTGAAGGCAGAACATGAGGACTTGGTGACAGCCCTCTGGGGAATAGTGTCTTGGCATTCTAAAATTCCACCTGCCACCAGAACAGAGAATAATTCTCAGCTCAGCTCTTAAAATGCCTATTAGATAACAGAACTCCACAAAAAGTTCTGGAGTAGGTATTGTTCTACACCAGGACCTTATGCATGTAAATACATACATACAGAGTTCAGTTGAAACTGACTCAGGTATGTCAATGCATTTTAAAAACAAGATATATCCTAAATGACTACTTAATATACATATACTCAGTAAATTTTTGTACCTTCAGCCACATTGAGGGAAAGACCACTTTAATTAGTAAAGCCAAAATACAAAGACTTTAACCCATTTTGCAATCTACTAGTCTAAGAAAATATTTCATTGTACATTTCATACATTCATACATTTCAACAACACTTAATGAATAAATAAACATTAGGTATACAGGAACAACAACAAAGATGGTGGCTGATTCTCATGAGTAACAATGCAGGCCCCAAAACAATATTACAACATTTTTACAGTGCCAAAAAAAGGCAAACAAACAAAAGCCTGTTATTTTAAAAGAATACAGAGACAGAAAACAGCCATCAAAAATAAGCAAGAAAGCTACAGTAATTAAAACAGTGTGGAACTGGCATGAAGACAGACATACAGACCCAATGAATGAAATACAGACCCCAGAAATAAATCCTCGCATACATGCTCAGATAATCTTTGACGTGACAAGACCATTCAAGGAGGTGAGAACAATCTTTCCAACAAATGATGCTGGGGAGAGTGAATATCCAAATGCAAAAGAATGAAGTTGGACCCTTACCTTACACCAGCAATTTTCAACCGGTGTGCCACATGAAGCTTTAAAACATGCAACATGTGACCGTTTAGTCAGGGGCACTAACATCTTTTAGATTGTTAAATCAAAAAAAATGACAACAGTCAACACAACGAAGTTATACTTATTTTTGTTGAATAAATGAATGAATCAAAATTATACTTATTTTTTGCCAGATTGGCAAAGAATATATTTTGGGGGGTGCCACAGAATTTTAGCAATTCATTTATGTGTGCCATGAGATGGAAAAAGTTGAAAATCAATGCTTTATGCCATATGCAAAAGTTAACTTAAACCAGATCCAAAGGCCAGTTGTAAGACCCCAAGTGTAAGAGTTAAAGCTATGGACTCTTAGAAGAGAACAGGAGAGAGCTTTATGACACTGTATTTAGCAATAATTTCTTGGACATGATATGAGAAGTACAGGCAACAGAGGTAAAAACAGGTAAATTAGAATACAACAAAATTTAAAACTTTTGCACATCAAAAAGCACAACCAACAGAACAAAAATCAACTTACAGAATGAAAGAAAATATTTACAAATTATATATCTGATAAGGGGGTCTATATGCAGAATATATAAAGGACTCCTACAACTTGACAACAACAAACAGCACTGCAATTTTAAAATGAGCAAAGGTCTCAAATAGACATTTTTTCCAAGGAAGATATACCCATGGCCAACAAATGCATGAAAAGGTGTTTGACATCAAACATCTAATCATTAGGAAACTACAAACAAAAACCACAGTGAGATATTACCTCACCTCCATTAGGATGGCTACTATAACGAGAGAGAGAGAGAATAGAATTATCATATGATCTGACAATTTTACTTCTGGTTATATACCCAAAAGAATTGAAAGCAGGGTTCAAAGAGATATTTGTGCACCCATGTTCAGAATAGCATTATTTACAATAGGCAAAAGGAAGAAGCAACCCAAGTGTCCTTGAAGTGATAAATGAATACATAAAATCTGATATATATATACAATGGAATATTATCAATCCTTGAAAAAGATGGAAATTCTGACACATGCTACAACTTAGATGAACCTGGAGGACATTATGCCAAGTGAAGTAAACCAGACACAAAAAAAAACAAGTACTGTGTGATTTCATTTGTGTGATGTACCTAGAGCAGCCAAACTCATAGAAACAGAAAGTAGAATTGTGGTGGCAGGGGCTGAGGGGTAGAATGGGGAGTTGTTTAATAAGTACAAAGTTTTAGTTTTGCAAGATAAAAAGAGTTCTGAAGATTGATTGTACAAGGTGGATATAGTTATCACCACTGAACTTTACACTTAAAAATGGTTAAGATGGTAAATATTATGCTATTGTGTTTAACCACAATAAAAAAAATAAAGCAATAAGCCACTAAAAAAATTAAGCTATTTTGCTTCTAGTATAATGCCACTACACAAATACTAACAGAAGTTCTTCCAGCTAAAGGGAAATACCATCAGATGGTAACTTGAATCCACATAAAGAAATGAAGAGCACAAAAATGATAACTGCTATAACTTTTTTCTTTTAATTTATTTTTTAAAAGATTTTACTTATTTATCTTTAGAGAGAGGGGAAAGGAGGGAGATGAGAGGGATAAAAACATCAGCATGTGGTTGCCTCTTGTGCGCCCCCTACCAAGGATCTGGCTCTCAACCCAGGCATGTGCCCTAACTGGGAATCGAACTGGCAACCCTTTGGTTCACAGACCGGCACTCAATCCACTCTGTCACACCAGCCAGGGGTCTTTTATTAATTTCTTAAAGAGATAGCTCAACTATTTAATGCAAAATTAATAACAATATACTATGAACTTTATAAAGAAGTAAAATATAAAATAACAATAGAATAGGGATAGATGGAAATTATAGTGTTTTAAGGGTCCTGTATGTGAAGTAGTATAACATTAGTTCAGGGTAGATTGTAAAAAGTTAAGAAAATATGGTGAAATCTTCAGAGAAACAACTAAAAAAGTAAAGCAAAAAGGTATAAGTAATGTTCCAATATATAAGAAAAATAGAATAATAGAGAATATACAATTAATCCAAAAGAAGAAAGGAAAATAAAAAACAACAACAAAGAAGCTGATGGGTGAAATAGAAAACCAACAGCAAAATGGCAATCTGAAATATGGGACATTTCATAATGATGAAAGAATCAATTCATCAAGAAGAGCTACCAATCTGAAATAAATATGCACTGAAAACAGAGTTTCAAGATAACATGAAGCAAAAAGTGATACAGGTAAAAAGAGAAATATGTGAATTTATAAATATAGATTGATAATTTAACACTCCTCCCTCAATAGTTGATAAAATAAGTGCACAATACTGTTAACCAGTTTTACTTCATTAACATTCATTAATTACTCAACAGAAAGAGTATTCACATTCTTGCAAGTTTATGTGAAACATTCCCTAAGGTAGACCATATGCCAGCTAGACCATTAAAAAGTCTATGAATTTAAAATAATTAGGTTATACAAAGCATGTTCTCTTACCATAGTGAAATTAAATTAGAAATCAATAGCAAAAAGGTATCTGGAGAATCTCCAAGTATTTGGAAATTAAATTGTGGGATGAAGCTAAAGAAGTAAAATAGAAAATAAAGAAATATCAGAAAGTGTTAATGAAACAAAAAGCTGGTTCTTTTAAAAGACTGATAAAATTGACACACTTAAGCTGGATTGATCAAGAAAAAAGAGAGAAGACATAAACTACCAACATGCAATGTAAAAAAGAGATGCCACTTACACATACCACAGATACTGAAAGGAAACACCATTTTATTATGAACAAGTTTAGTCCAATAGATTCTAAAACCTAGGTAAAAGGAAATATAATAATATTATGAACAAGTTTAGTCCAATAAAATTCTACAATCTAGATAAGATAAACAAATTCCTTGAAACACATCAATTACCAACATATTACCATCAATTACCATGACTCACAGATAATTAAAAAACCTGACTAGCCTGTAGCAATAAAAATAATTGTTTTTATATTTGATTTTCTCACAAAGAAAACTTCAGGCCTAGATCTTATTAAACACACAAGGAAGAAAAGATATCTCATAAATCTCTTCCAGAAAATAAAAAAGTATTAAACACTTTCAAACTTATTTTATGAGGTCAGCAACACCATGATATAAAAACTAGACAAAAATATAAGAGTGAAAAAAACTACAGACATATGTCCTTCATGATCACAGAGGCAAAGATTCTTAACCCAATATCAGCACATCAATTCCCAGAAATATGTATAAAGAATAATATATCATGACCACTTGGTGTTTATTCCAGTAATGCAAGATTAGGTTGACATTTAAAAAATCAATCATTATGAGTCATCATAGTAGCAGAAGGAAAAAGGCAAGTAATCACATTAATAATAAGTGTAGCAAAATTATTGACAAAATTGAATGCATATTCATGACAAAAAATTAAACAAAATAGAAATAGAAGGAAACTTCCTCAGTCTGATATGGGAAAAAGCTTACAATTACCATCACACTTAACAGTAGAAGTCTTATACCTTCCTCCTGTGATAGAGAACACAGCAAAGATTTCTGTGCTCATAACTTCTATTCAACAGTGTACTTGATGTCCTTGCCACTGCAATAAGACAAGAAAAAATCAATTAGATCAAAAATAAAATTTTAAACTCTCTTTATTCACACATGACATGAATTTGTACATTGAAAACCCTATGAAACCTATTAAGAAATACTACAACTAATAAGAGAATTAGAAAGGTTACAAGATAGTACACAAAACATAATTTTATATCTATATTCTAGTAGCAAAATATTGGGAAACGATTTTTAAAACAATGTCACTTATTTTAGCACCAAAAAATAAAGTACTTCAGGATAAATTTAACAAAAAGATTTGAACAAGATTTTCACATGGTCTACAATGCAGTGCAGAAAGAAATTTTTAAAGATCTAATAACTGGAAAAATGTATTCATGGATTTTTTAAGAATCTCAATATTGTTAAGGTATCAATTCTCCCCAAATTGATTTACATATTTAATATTATATTTATGAAGATTCCAGCAGTGTTTCTATAGAACTTGACACACTGAATCTAAAATTTATATGAAAATGCAAAATACTTAGAATAGGTCCTTGAATATTGACCTATTGAATATTGTTTCAAAAAACAATTTTGAAAAATAAGAACAGAGGTAGAAGATTTACAACAATGGGTTTGTCAAACTTACTGGGAAGCCACAATAATCAAAACTACACAGTAGTTTTGTCATAAGGGTAGAAGAGATCAATGGAATACAATAGTCTAAAAATATACACACATATAGTCAACTGATTTTTGACAATAGTATCATAGGAACTCAATGAGGAAAGGGTAGTCTTTTCAACAAATGATACTGAAAAAAAACTTAGCTATACATGTAGGTTGAAAAATTTAATCCTAACTCACATTTCACATCATACGCAAAAAATGATTGTTTGAAATAATTTTAGACCAAAATTTAACTCCTTCCCTTTCAGTCTCCTGCAATGCGGTTCCTATCAGAGAAAACTTAACTTAATTGAGCATCTTCCCAGCAGGGCCCCTGCCTCCACTCTCTCCCTTCCATAATTATTTTCCAAATATGAACCCTTGGATATTTGCACACCCATGCTCACAACCCTTCAATGGCTCCTGGTGTTGGGTGCTGGTTAAGCTAAAAAGCTTATCTGAACTCACCTCAAATTTCAGACCACAAGGGAACCTGGAACGCATGACACCTTCATGGACCAGATATTAGTGCAGCAGCTCCAGCTGATCCCAAAGCCCAGCCTTCACCCAGGTCTGCACACACTGATACCCTACAATTTCTGAGTACCTATGATGTGTGAAACATTGTTCTAAGAACCTAGCATATGTTGGCCAATTTAATTCTCACAGCAACCTCTGCTGTAGGTTCTAGTTTCTTTATTTGATAGGCAGAGAAAATGAGATCTAGAGAAGCCAAGGAAATTGCCCCACTCAGAGTTAGCAAGTGAGAGCACAGGGGTCAAGGCCAGACAGTTGGGCTCTCACACCATACACTTAACCCTACAGTAAGAATAGGCACTTGCTTGGCTTCCAACATTTCTGTCTTGAGTCTGCCCATCCAAGAAGAATCTCGGTTCTGCATCCACCTTCAGCATGGCCTTGAGAAAATGTTGGTTTTTCCTCTTATTACAGGAACTATATACCATCTTGACCCTACTCACTACAGTCTCAACTCTATGGGGGTCCAATGCCCAGGGGCCCTTGTCCATGATGCTTCTTGATGGTGGGTTCATGTTTCTGTCCCTCCTACTTAGCAGTGAGAAATGGTTGCTAATTTTTTTAATTATGGAAATACATTTTAGAAAATTTTTTAAATATGGAAAGAAAGAAAAAGGAAGGGAGGAAGGAAGGAAGGATGGGTTGGAGGGGGAAATCCTATCACTGTAATAAGTAAGTGGTCCCTCCTCAAAGAAGATTATTTTCATCTCCCCTGTGCTTATAGTTCCAATTTCAACACAAAACTATTTATCTATTTCATCAGCACCTATCCTGTTCTGTTGGACTGATTCTCATTTGCAAAAAGATGTGTTGTTTAAATTCCTTGCTTTTCTTAGGAAAATCATCATTTGAAGAAAAATGTTTAAAGAATTGGTTTACCTTCCCCCATGGAAGTTTGTTTCCCCTTTCCAAACTAAACTGTTACCCTCTTTTTCCTCCAGAACAAATTTTCCAGGACTTTTTAAAGCAAGTTAGAAGTTACAACAAGTTTTGGTACCTGAGACACTCTTAAGATTCCATTGTAGATTTAATCCTTATCAGTTTGAATGTGCTTACCACATCGCATAGTACTTATACAGAGTCAACAATAAATGCTAATATTCTACAAACTAAAATACTGCAGCCCTTGAAAGTTAAGTTTTTGTGAGTGTGGCTCTGTCACTTAATGTACGTCTTTCTTCCCTCAAGACTGAGCAAAAGGGCTTGTCATGAATAGCAGGAGACCTCAACATTCCCACGCTTTGATGGAAAACCCCTATCATAAGAACATGGTACATTATCCTTAAAACAAATTTCTCTCTGACTTCAGTGACATTAAAATGCACTGGAAACAATGGGGCTGGCATAGTTCCAGTGTTTCTGGATACTGCTTCTTAACATAAAGTGAATTCACAAAGGCTGGGGTTTCATTTCTGAGGACAAGGGATACTTTAACTGCTGCACACTTCTGTGTCTACACATACGAAGTCTAGCAGTGAACTGGGGCAATTATCCCTGCGATTCAAGTGCACCCTTTCCTCCCCACATACATATTTAGGCTTTACTCACCTGAACATTGAAAACAAAAAGTGTCTTTTCCCCCTTGCTTAACTGTTCCATTTACCTACTTTATTTTGTGTATATAAATTTAAAGTATTCCCAGTCCTTGTATACAGGTGAGAGAAACGTTTGCAAATAAATCATTTTAGAAGCAACACTTGAACCCTTTTCTTTTTTCTAATGGAGAGCTACAGAGCACCTCAAATACAGTTCAACAGGCAAAAGAGTTCGCCTGTGAGGTGGACCCCCGCCCCCGCCCGGCAGAGGCCTCCTGTCCTCCATTCTCCTGCCCTGCAGCGCGGAGAGGACCTCAGAAGCCCTGCCACCAACCAGGGGGCTGACAGAAGCTGTCATCCAGGTGGCAGGCACGCAATTCACCTGTGGCCTGTGCATCATTATCCAGGGTATTGACAGGCACAGGGCTGGGCAGGGAGGCCCAGTCTTCCACGCCAGCGGCGAAAGGACCAGTGACATCCTGCTGTGAGTGTCCCCATTGGACAAGAGCCTTCTGGATCATGGATGGAAAAATTCTAGACACTGTGGAGTCCTTCACAGGGCTTCATTGTGGCAAGGGATTTCCAGGATGGGATCTGAAATTGTGGGCGGGGCTTCAGGATTGGGACACCCATGTTATATGACTAACTTTCAACCCAGGGCCCAGATAGACCACCTTCGGGGTGTATTCCCATCCGTTTATAGGGAAAAGTGCTGTGGTTTGGCGGGTGCACTAACTAGTTGCACTTGTCTGTCCTTTGCTGTTGTCTGTCCTTTTCATCAAGCTATGAAAGGAATGTGTCACCACCTTCCAAAACTGTAGACATAGACAAGGAGTCTGTCTCGGGAACCTTAAGTAAACTACAATTGAATAAAGGGAACAAATGTTTAAAATACATATTAAGTTCATCCACAGAGCGTTGTGATATGCCAGAAGCTCGGAAAGTGGCTGATTTGTAGTGTTATGCAACACAGGACCAGGAAGTGTAACCCTAAAAGGCCTCATGCGCCTGGAGAAGGAGACTGTAGTTTTTACTGTATCTGACTACGATTCCGAGATTTCAGACGATGAGAGACCTAAAATGTGCTTGTTTCCCTTGGTATTGAGCAGGCGAGCTTGCTGGTGAACGTGGGTGGATTCAGCTCCGATGCTGAGTTTCTGGAGAAGGGGCATTTATGGGCCTTACGACCAAGGGATGTCAGGAAGCTCGATTCTTGAAAGCCGTGAAGGACGAGGTGACTGGCTGGAACCATTTAAGACAAATGGCCTACGTGAGAGGTCTGTTACCAAGTCTTGGGACTTGTCAGCAGCTAAGGGGTCCATGAGGATGAAAGAAAGATTATTTCATGATGCTAAGCTTTTTATTTTCTGGTCATAAATCAATATTTCCTTATGTCAGTTTACCTTAAAAGGAACATTGAATCACACCAGATATTTTAACATAATTAAGTATTGCTTCAGGCCCAAAATACCAGAGAGAGGCCAAAGACACAAGGTCCCGTGGGGAGTGAACCCTTGCTTAAAGCTTGGAGGTTTCAGTTCAGCACTTGATACTGCCCACTGCTTGCTGAGGGCTGCTGTCATCGCTCTTTTTCTCTGTGGATGTGTTTAGGGATTCCCAAAAACTCTCTCATGAGTAATCTCTCT
Source organism: Tonatia bakeri (assembly GCA_004024845.1). Lineage (NCBI taxonomy): Eukaryota > Metazoa > Chordata > Mammalia > Chiroptera > Phyllostomidae > Tonatia > Tonatia bakeri. The sequence goes on from PVIA01004036.1 coordinate 102,932, forward strand.
TTTTTTTAGAGATTTTATTTGTTTATTTTTAGAGAGAGGGGAAGGGAAGGAGAAAGAGAGGGAGAGAAACATCAATGTGTGGTTGCCTCTGGTGTGCCCCATACTGGGGACCTGGCCCGCAACCCAGGCATGTGCCCTGACTGGGAATTGAACCAGCAGCCCTTTGGTTCACAGGCCGATACTCAATCCACTGGGCCACACCAGCCAGGGCTCTCATGAGTAATCTTAATCCCTATCTGACTACCTGCTATCCAGCCTTGGTTATTTTCCTGCTAAAATCTTCAGGCCTGTGTCCACCCATTTAGTCCCTGCTTCAACCCCTGAAATTTGCCTGTCGACCTGAGATGGGAACTCCCCTTTCAAAGTCTTCCATGACCTCCTTCTCTCCCTCCTGCCCCTCCTCCTCTGTCTCCTTCCTCCTCCTTCTCCATCTTTCTCCCTGTTTTTCCACCCTCACCCCAACCTTCTCTTCTAAGTTCAAATTCCATGAGTTGGTTGATGTCTCATTCTCCTCAGCCCTTCTTTGATCTCTGGACATTTTTGACCACTCTCTCTCTCTTTTTGAAACAATTCTTCTGTTTTCCATGTTCTCAGCCTTTCTCTGCCTAATTCTGTGTCAACTTTGCATTTCCCTTCACCCTCCCACCCCTTTGCTGTGGGCACCATCAAGTCTCTATCTTTGGTACTCTTTCCTCTCCCCACCTTCTTCCCAAGACCCTTCTCTTATTCCATAGCTTCATCTAAATTCTTCCCTCTGGTAGTAATTCCTTCTGTGCCCACAGTCAACTCGACTAAACTCAACGAGTTTTGGGTTCCATCCCATATGCCCAAATGCCTACAAGATAGCTCTCCCCGTTTTTTCCTGATGCCACTGTAAGCCAAAAATGTTCAAATTTAGCCTCTTCCCTTCTAAAATTACTTCCTTTCCCAATGGCCCCATTTCTGGTACCTCACATCCTACTTCCTGTCTCTTCAGTGAAATCCCCTGACATTTGATTTTTTCCTATTCCTTAATTCTCATATCCAACCTTTCATGTTTTTTACCTCAACAAGACACCTCTGTACACCCTCTCCTTGCCGCCTCACTCAAGCTACAGTTTTCATTTGGCTTCTTTCTTCTCTGGCAGTTATGTCTATGTCCCCTGCACCAGAGTCAGAGTCTCTTCCTGCAGCAGGCCAGCCTTGATGTCCCACACCTATCCCTCCGCCCATTGCCAAAACAGCCCTTGGCATCTACTAGAACCTCTGCATGAGAACATACAAGTCACCCTGCAGACTGCAGGGTACAATGGGCTTGGACTGGCCAGTGTTGAACCCTAACTACAGCACTTATAGACTACTTCATGTCCATCTCTAAGAGCTGTAGGCTCTTCTTTTGCAATATGTCTACCACTTGCCTCTTTCTTCCCACTCCTGCTCCCACCACCTCAGTGTAGGCTCACTCCGTGGCTCACCTGGACAGTGGCAACAGCTCCCTAAGAAGTCCTCATCCAGGCTCTGCTTTTCAGTCCATCATCATCATCACCAGACTTGCTATGGTTCTCTGTGTCACAACTGACTGAAGACTTTCATATGTATTTCTATCATGTCATCCTCATAATAATGCTTTGCAGTCTAGAGAAGAGAGAAGCAGATGAATAAACTATAGATACAACAGATGATGAAACTAACATTTAGGATGGTTCAGTGGCTGCCCAAGATTTTAGGGCTGGTGACTGGTGGAAACAGGACCCACATCTCTCAAGTTCCAGGGTCTGAGCCCTGTGATCCCTTATAGTTTTCATCAGCTAAACACCAATCACTTTCCTTATCTGCTTAAATCTCCCAGTGGCTCTTCACTATCTACAAAACAAAGTCTAATTTTATTCCTTCAGCCCTTAAAGTAGAACCTCAAGGTTCTGATTCCAAGTTATTTCTCCAGGTTTATTTCATGGAGAAATAAAGCAATTCTTTATGTGTGGTAACTGTATACCATACTCCAAGAAAAGGTACCCTGTACAATTCTTAGCTAATATCCCAGCTTCAGCTTATTTGGCAGTCTGTTCTTCTACATGACCTTTTAGAAATGTAAGCAAGATCATGTCCCTGCTCTACTCAAAATACTCAATAAAATACCAAGTCCTAACACAATGCACAAAGTCCCACATGATCTGGTCCCAACACTCTCTCTAGACTCGTTTCCAATAATTTGCTTATGCAAACACTTGCCTCATTGGTTCATCTGTGTTCCTTACACACAGCCAGCATTCTCCCTCTGCAGGGCCTTTGCACTTGCTACCCCCCTGCCTGGGTTGTTTCCACCATAAAGTCCGCACAGCAGTGTCATCGAGATTTTCTTTGCCAGAACTTTCCTGACTGCTGTCCTTAAAACAACATGTCTCTTGTCACACTCGGCCCCCTTATCCTGTTTCAATTTTCTTTTCAGGGTCTAACACCCCCTGGTTTGTTATAGTTTTGTCTGTTAAGCACATTTCTCCTGCCACTGGAAGGTCAGTTCAGTGAGAGCAGGTCTTTTGTGCTTAGTTTGTTCCTGGACCCCCAACACCTAAAACCATGCCTGGTGCATAGCCAATGCTCAATAGACAAATTTGCCAAACCAATCAGTAGGTGAAAAGGAGGCTGCTTGTCATCTCTGTGTTCACATCAGTATTCATGCTGGTCTTCCTGCCCGGACTGGTGGGGTGTCACTCTGCGCTGGGGCCATGCTACCTGAGCCCATCAGTACTCAATTCATGGACCACGTTCATACCTGCGGAGCGCCCCTGGTCACGCCATCTGCAAGCAATCTCCTCCAATCCTGTGCTCCAATGGCAATTCTTCATGGCTATTTTTAAATGTTTATTGCATCCTGTTTGTGATGAGGGTATGTGTGTGCACATCCCAGCTGCCGGGCCAGACCCCTCTCTCCTGGGGGGCCAGAGACTTCACAGGACCTGGCTGAACTCAGAGCATTTGTGTAAGTAAAACAGGATTTATAAATATATTAGGATGGTATGACTGTATATTAAATTAAATATATAAATAGAGAACTAAATAAAAAATGAAAGACAACAGGATAGGTGCAAAAGCCGAAGTAACACAGGGAAGAGAAAAGTGGAGGGAAAACACCAGCGAAGCATAGAGATGCTTAAGAAAATGATCTGGAGAGTACGACCGTTTAAATTAGGAGGACCTCGACTCCACTTTGCTCACTCAGGGGCACTGGCGGGACTGTGGAAGCTGGGGAGGCTGAGGTGAGGACAGACAGCTCTCCGTCTTCCACCAGAGCAGCCTGCTTTGCAAACGCCCGCCCGCCGCTGTCAGCACTTCTCCCTGCCGGCCCCGCTGGCGCTGTTCTGGCGGACCTGCGCACCTCCGGCCAGTTCACTGACCCTCGGAGCAGGCAGAGGCCATAGGGCCGTTTCCAAGCGTCACTGGGGATCACTCCAGGCTGTGCAGTGACCTGGCTCAGGGAGCAGTGGTCAGCCGTGTCCGCCGGCAGAAGCGGGGCGCGGGAACAGACGCAGAACAATGTTACCCTTTGCGACAGCATGGGTGGACCTGGAGAACATTATGGTAAGTGAAATAAGCCAGTCAGTGAAAGAAAATACCACATGATGGCACTTATATATGGAATCTAATGAACACAATAAACTAAAGAACAAAAATAGAAACAAGCATGGGTACATAGAACAGACTGACAGTGGCGGAGTCCATGCAGGGATGGGGGTGGGGGTGGGGGGAGGACTGGATGAAAGACAGTGAAGGGATTAACCAAAGAGCATTTATGCACAACCCACAGGCACAGATGAGATGGGGACTGACATAGGGAGGGGAAAGGATGGGGCTGGGTGGAGGTGGGGAAGGGGAGAAAAGGCAGGAACAAATTTAATTGCGTAAACAATAAAAAAAAATGCAAAACCTTTATTGCAGAGTCCTGGTGTTGGCCTCTGACATGAAATCTCAGAAGCAGCAGGAGGGAGCAGGGGTGGGGAGGCCTCTGAGCAACGTAGCTTAGGGGGACAGCAGCTCAGTTTTCCTGGGGATGGGGCAGACGGGCTCTTGCTGTAGCCTGGGGAAGGCGGACCAGGAGAGCATAGGCAGGCTCGCCCTGCTAGGTCCTTTGGGGAGGGTGTGGTTGTTGCAACAGCTGTGCTGGCAGCTGGTCAGCAGCTGTTCTGGCATTGTCCCCTGCTGGCTCAATGCCAGAGGCCGTTTGAATTCACCCTCAAGCCTGTGTGCACGTCTGTCCTCCCCATCTTTCCCCCTCACTACCTCCAATGAGTGGCAGTGGGGAATGGGCACCAAGTGTGGTATCTACAAAAATCAAGTCAGCAGAAAAGCCAGCTACCCCTTGCACCCCAATTTTCCCATCTGTAAAATGGGAAGATGGTGCTTCTTTGCTCCATGCCTCAAGAAATACTTAGGAAAACTTGCCTGGTAAACTATCATGCTTAGAAATAAGGTCACATCAATTTCATTCAAATCACCTGTAGCGGGTACAGGAAAGGGAGCTCATTCAGTAGGCCTGAGCACCAAGAGCAACTTTTGCAAGAGCAGAGCCCCTCATTGCCTTTGGGGGTGACTTGAAGTGCTAGCAGGAATCATTCTAGACTAGCTTTTCACCTCTTGCCCCCCAAACTTCTCTCTCTTTCTAGCTAAGGCCTGGCACTCAAAATGTCACCATCATTTAGAGAAGGCTCAAATGAGAAACTCTGTTAACTCACTGGCATGACAGAGCTCTGGCTCCTTCCCAATGACCAAGAACAGCCTTCCAGAGAATGGCACAGGCGGTAAACAACTGTTCGAGGATCTGACCACAGAGAGAGAGTCACCTAAAAATGTCTGCAGGAAAAAAGAAGGGGATAATTATACACCGCTTTTGTCCCCAAAGAGTTTCTAATGTTTTGAAGGGACAGATAGACGGTGGTATACCAGCTCCAGAATCCAGGTTCTGTCTCCGGTGGGCATCCCTGATTGGTAATAATCTGAATCTCTAAAGTATGAGCTCAAGAAGGACAAGGGCAATTTCTTGACCATTTTTATTTCTACAAACCCTAGAATAAGGCCTGGTATATGGGAAAGGAGGGGGAATAGGAGGTGTAACTCAAACACCACCGTGTCTTCAGGGGCTCACACTCTCTCATGGATAGCGAGCCACTTACATTTCTTACTAGACATGGGGAAACTTCAGATGACGACAGCAGTTGAGGGAGAAGACTGACCACATCCGTTTGGGCAGATTCAGAAAGGTAAAGACTCTGGCATTGGAGCTGGACCGTGAAGGACAGGTAGGACTCCAGTAGGCAGGAGAACCGGCATGGACCGGGCATGTTCTGGGGAAACATGGGAATAGTCAAGAAACAGGAGGTGGTTCCTTTGACTGAAGCACAAGGTACCTAGAAAAGAACAATAGGATCCAGAGCAAGGACAGTGTTTGGACTGTGCTGGGGAGGACATGGTGGAGAGGGGGGCTCCAGCAGTGCTCAGCTAGTTGGGAAAGCAGGAAGGTCAAGGTGAAAGGTGCTGGCTGCCTTCCCTGTTGTCCCGCCTCTATTTCTCATCTGGTCCTGGGAATCAGTTCCTCTGTGTGAAGTGGATGAAGGGACTTTCCTAGCCTCCTATCTGTGTTTGCAGCTAGACTTAGTGGAGCCTGCAACAATGGCTTTCCACTGAGAACCAGGAGTCAGGCTTCGGGACAGCCTTCTCCTAGAGGAGGAAGAGGGCGATTGTTATCTGTTTCTGGGAAGACTGTATGGAGGTGCAAGAATTCTCATTCCTTCTCACTCCAATAGGCTGCTTTCTTTTGTTAATAACAGTAACTTCATCCTTTGGTTGAAAACCATGCTCTCAACTCCCCAAACTTGAATTATTCCATGCGACTCCTAAGTGGGGAAGGCTGAAGTGTAAGGCTAACTGGCAAACCTCCAGAGGTTTCTAGGAATAAGGCCAATAAGTAAAAAAATATTCTCCATGTAAAACATTACAAATGTTACACATTAGGCTGAAGCCCACCTCGACCAGCTCCTGCTCCAGCCTCTTTCCTCTACCCATCCCCTGAGTTAGCTGTTATTGCCCTTCTGTTCTATATGTTTCTAGAACTTCTCAATTTATCTTTGTGTTTTGTGTTCATAGGCCTAAGGGCATTGCTTCTGTGGTTTTGAAATCAGCTTTCAAAAAGCTGAAAGGTGGAAAATTAACAAAACCTGAGTGCACGCTGCAGGGGAAATATGAAGCTTCTCATATTCTGTAAAGAAACGTGTTTGCCCACATAACCTTGCACTTCCCTGCCATGGCCTGCAAGACATGGAAGGACAAAGCTGACCCTGTATTTTCCTCCTTGGATTTCTTCTGCCCTTCTGGAAATCTCTGTTATACCCCCACACACACACAATCGTTAGCCTATCTGACAGGTACAAACAAAGGGAGAAGCCTGTGGAGGGACAGGGCTGGCACCTGTTCTGCTCCTGCAGAGGCGGGGAGCCCTCCACCACCATCTGCTGAAGGGGCACTAGCTGCCGGGGGCTCCGGACACCCGTGCCCACCATGTCAATAAGGAACATGTGTCTCTGCCCACGGATGAGGGAGTTCCTCTCCATGGTTGGCTCAGATCTTGAATTTGATTGTGATATTGGGCAAGTTTTCCCCCCTTCTTTTAACTCAAAATTCTTGTTAAAGAATTCTGCACCAAAAGGTGCAGTGTTCAAAAGCCTTGCAGATAGAGGCTCTCCATCAACAACAATGAGCCGCTGGTTAGATAACTCGGAGACCAGAGATGTCTAGGTGATTTACTCACAAACTTAACAATGAAGAACATTTCTTCACTTGGGTGATAAGGGCATCTTCTGAGCATTTTTAAGTTCTTTTGCACTCCTGTAATTATTAGAAGGGTTAACTCCCACAGCCTAAAACTTAGAAAGTTAGAGTGCATTTTCATGTCTCCTGTCACCAAGGATCAACTCTCACCCTAGATGCACTAACTACTGGTTCTTATTTTGCCTTCTGAAATCAACCCATCTAATTTCACCCATGATCGTTTCATTAGAAGGCAAAGTGAGGGCATGTCATCCTCCCCTGAAAATGTCTTTTTTTTTCATTTCTATGTCATCCACATTGGTTATTGTCAAAGATTACACAGATTTCTCCTGCTCTCATTGCAAAGGTAAATGACAAACTGTAGTGGGGTCAGGTTTTATGAAGATGGTAAAATCCTACCATGGGTTTCAGGTGGTTTTTCAGACCAGCCTGTCAGGTCACCGCACGGCCATCACCTTAGCTCCGAGATATCGACAGGACTGGTACCTGATGGTTCTCTTCTGCCAATCTTTTTTGAAGGGTTTCCATGAAATCTGGAGGTCTTAGAGGCTGAGATTTGCAATATGAAGAGAAAATGATTTGATTTTCCGTCTTTCAAAGATTCTATTTCTGAAGTGACTTTATAATTCTCAATTTTCCCCATGGCCTTTCCTGTTCAGTGAAGATTGCATCTCTGCTTGGCACCAACCATGGTTGTGAGTACATGACCACCCTGATGACGTGATCCCAATGGTCCGCCAAAGGCAGCATCGGCCGTGGATGTCCCACGGTCCTTTGCCCCCTAAAGCTGCTCTTTTGCATGGGAGTGAGTGGTGAGGCAGCACTGAAGATTCTGGACTCTGGGGTCCAATTTGATATGGCAGCTTCAGGAAAATACTTTTTAAAAGAGGGAGCACTGTGCTATTCTGAAATAACTTCCCATTATGCCAGCCTTGTAAATTACAAATACCAATGACACTCAACAGTAACTTCAATTGTTAAAGCTCCATATTAAAGCGTTTGGGATTTCTATTAAAATAGTTATCTCCAGGGGTGTGTGAGTCTGATGACTGAAGGGGACGGGCTCCATGTTCCCTTTGTCACTCCTCAGAGTGACAAGCACAGCCAGTGGGCACCTCTGGCTTGGCACCTGAGGAGGCAGGCATCCGTGGAAGAGCACTGCATGAATCCCGTCTGTCGTTTTCAGAAGGGTCAGGAGGGGCAGTGTCTCAGTGTCTCAGGGGACCATGCTCATCCTGTGATTCTACAGAATTCCACTGCCCCTTCCGGGGTGGGGCTCCACACTTGCCCTCTGCCCCAGCCTCCCACCCACCCCACCTCAGGCCTGGCTGAGGGAAGCATGAGCACCCTGTTTTAGCGGTTTACCCTGAGTGGCTGCCTGTGGCGACAAGAATTGTGGCATCTCCACTCACCTCCCCGGACATTGACCATAACCAATCAGGAGCTGTGTCTCAACCAAACACAACCAGAGTCTCAGTTTAATGCCACCCGGCCATCTGGTGTGGTTTCCTCTCCTGAAGAAGAGGCCTTTCAGTCAGTTCGGTCTGACTTTAAAGCACCTTAGACCAGGAGGCTGTGACGAGCCATTACTACATTACATACGATTGCAGAGTACATGCAGCGCTGGCAGGATGGCATCAGTGTCAGATAGACCTGCTCCCGGATTTAAGCCCCAGCATCTTCTAGCGAGCTGGGTGGCCCTGGGAAAATCCCCAGCCTCTCTTGTGCTCCATTTCTTTATCAGCAAAATGGAGGTGACAATGATGGTGACAATGACAATGATGGTGATGTGACGTCTTTTTCATAGGGTTGTTATACTTAATGAAATAATATAAGAAAAGCACTTAGCAGTATCTAGCAATATAGATATTTCTCAAAGTAGCATTACTAAATTTTCTTTCCCAGCTCCCATGTTCTTTCTGTACTCTATTGTACGTAGTATGTATTTTGTCCACTCTGCAAACTATTAAAAAATGCTAGAGCCTGCGTCTGTCATCCAGATACTAAGTAGACCTCAGTTAAATTGGTTAATTGTATGTGTTCTGTTGATGCAGGAAGCAGTGAAGTAAAAGAAAATAACCTATCGGAGACAGGCTGATTTTTAAAGTGATTTCTATGATAAAGCTTGTGCACCAATTCTACCTACCCTCCATGTTGTCATCCTCAGCATTGTACGGGAAGAATTAATATTCAGAAAGGTAACCCTGAGCTACAAGATCTGTGTCAGTGAGAAACAGATCCAATTATTTTAAGACAATAGTTCTAATGATTTTCTACACAATGTACAAGGTTTGTCCAGAAAGCATCCAGCCATTATTAATATAAGAAGAATGGTTTGCTCAACATTGATGTAACCTGGCAGCCAAGGAGAACGGACTGGAATGCATATGCGTGTACAATGTCAACACTGCACTAGTCAGTGGGGCCGGTAGATGTCATTGAGTGAGTGTGTATACTGTGTGCCTGTTGCATTTAAAATGACTAAGTGAATAGAGCAACAAATCTGCATCAGATTTTATATTCAGCTTGAATATTTCTCTGCAAAAACTATTGGGATGATTCAGAAGGTCACAGCTAATGGCAACTGGTGATTGGCAGCTTCATCACAACACACCTGCTCATGCATCACATCTTGTACAGAGTTTTTTGGTGAAACATCAAATTACCCAGGTGACTCAGCCCCCCCTATAGCCCAGATTTGACACCCTGTGACTTCTGGCTTTTCACAAAACTAAAATCACCTTTGAAAGGGAAGAGATTTCAGACCATTGATGTGATTCAGGAAAATACAGCAGGGCAGCTGATGGCAACTGGGAGAATTGTGTGAGGTCCAACGTGGCTACTTTGAAGGGGACTGAGGCATCATAATTCTGTGTACAGTGTTTTTTTTTTTTTTTTGTATCTTGTATCTTCTTCAATAAATGTCTCTATTTTTCATAGCACATGGCTATATTCTTTCTGGACAGACCAAAGGAAAGGGAGTTCTGGGCACTCAAAAGCTCAGTAAGCCATCATTCCCCATTTCCCAACGTTTTATTTAATGCAGACTTGACTGAACTGAGTGAGGGAAGAACATTCATGGAATGGAAGATTCCCGGCTGCATGCGGTTGAACTAGCCAACACCATGTTTCTTTTTATCTGCCCTCTTCCAAGACTGTGTCATTAGTCATTATCCATGGCTTAGGCTCTGGAGCAGAGCACAGAAACTGCATAATCACCAGATAATATGCTCCAGTCAAAGCATATTTTTCATGTTATTACATTAACCCTGAAAATACTCCAATGAAGCAACTATTAATATGCAGAAATTACTCCTTCCTTTCTGTTTCTGGAGAAAGGAGGGACAGTAAGCAGTTGAAAGGCCACTTGAAATTCAAAATAGAAGCTACTGTTCTCCAACTGATACCAGTATCTAAGGCTGTGGATCCTCCTATGCCTACCACATTTGTTGCCTCTGAAGCCTTGTGAAGAGCTGCAGTTCTGACTGCCCCCAACCTGAATATTACCGACTTAGGGGAGACTGACCATTTCAGGGAGGGTGTGCTCTGTCTCCCGGGGGAAACACAGTAGCCCATTCACCCTCCGAGTGACTCATAACCCAGCTGCTTAGATTTACAGCCAGTGATGGATTTAGGGGCTGCTGGCTCTTTTGTTGAAGTTCATATTAATAAAGACAGGGGCTCTATAAAAACTTACTGTTGCATGAAGGGCATGCATGAAGCATCACGGTGCAAAATTATGATGTCTTCACAACTAAAGAACCATGCTTTCTTTCACCAGGCTCTCTGGTCTTAAAAGCAAGTAGGCTTTGAGGGAATTTACCCATAAAATTTACAGGACCAACTAAACACTAGTAATTATATACAAACTCCTGTTTCCCTCTTACCCACCACCACCACCAAGAAGTTACTTTTATTGCCATGACATAATGTATCCCTTTTTTTTCTTTTTTTAAAGATCAGACATAAACACCCCAAGGTTGAATTTTGGCAAGTTCCTCTCTGGTCCAAGTTTATAATTTATGCCTGTGTGCAGCCTGCATCAGTTTTTAGCTACTTAAGAAAATCAAATCCTGGTCGTATGAGGCAGTAGCATAAAACTCTGAAAGAACATCCCAGTTTTGAAGGAAAAGAACCCATACCTCTTTTTTTTTTTTTTAAATAGAAACACTCCGGCACGTGGAGCTGACCAGGCTGTCGAGGTACAAAACTGAGCATGAGGCGCTAAGCAAAGAGCTCTCACGTTCGTTACACATCCACCATGTTTTGGGCACAATGTCTATTTTATTGTGTTTATCAACACAGCGAAGCTTCATAGTAGGATTTCACTCCATTGTGCAGATGAGGAAACTGAGGCCAGTAGAGGTTGGGTACCAATCTCATCAGAGTCACCTTGAGAAATTACAGTGGGCGGGATTCTGAAAGTGGCTCCTGAGATTCCGTGCCCTATTCCCTGAGACCTGTGAATGTAATGGGATATCATCTATATGATGATGTTATACCCTACGGCTCAGTGGACCTTAAAATAAGGAGATGGTCCGTGGACCTGATGAATCACAAATTCTTAAGAGCAGAGAGCTTTGTCTGCCTGCTATTGGAAAAAGAAGTCAGAGAGATTTATACCGTGAAAGAACCTGTTGTCACTGCTGGCTGGGCGATGGAGGATGGCGGGGTTGCATGCAAGGTCTAGACAGAGGCCTCTAGGGGCTGAGACTGACGCTCAGCTAACAGCCAGCAGGGAAACCAGGACCTCAGTCCTACAACCCACAAGAAACCAAATCCTGCCAACACCTCGCGTGTGAGGTCCCCAGCAGAGAATCCAGCTGAGCCATGCCAGATTTCTGACCTACAGAAATTGTGAGATAATAAATGGATGTTGTTTTAGTATACTTATGTGGAAATTTGTTATGTAGCAATAGAAAATAATACAGCACTTAACTGGTGGGGCTGAAATTTGAACTCAGCACCATTTGGCTTCAACGAAGAGGATAAGACAACTTACAGCCTAATCACAAAACTAGCCTCAGTAGTTTGATGTGCAATAAAGAGCTAACTCATCTCCATTACAGATTACAAAAATTAGCTCTCAGTTGAGTCTTTGTCTCCAGCCCCCTCTGTGATTTCATCTTCAGGAATGGCCACATTTCTGCCAGTGAAACTCAATTCATCAGTAGTGTCATTCATGTTGTATTATTTACTGCGTTATGTCACACTTCCCAATTTGTCAAAGTGCTTTCCTGTTCATGAACTGGTTTTTCTTCACAACTACTCTGTAAAACAGACAGGGCAGGAATAATTACCCTCACATTCTGGATGAAAAAGCTGCAGAGCAAACAGTTAACCAATCTTTTTTAGTAGTCACCCGATTAGTAAGTAGGAGAGCCAGGAACCAATCCTGGCTTTCCTCCAAATGCAATCTTTATCTAGAGACTAAGAAAATGAAACTCAGACAGAGTGACATGTCCTAGGTTGCAAACCTACTTACTGGCCTCACAACCCGGAGTCTCCATGGCACCCTGACCTGGAATTCCTGCCCCCTCAGCCATCCACCTCAATTGCTCTGCCCCCTGCAGTCAATTACTCAGATCAAGCACCCACAGCCTCCATCCAAAGCGACACCCTTCTGACTCAGTCCCTTCTCAACGCTGTCTGTCTTCACCCTTCCCCTTTGCTATGTTAACTCCTACTCATTGTCACAATCCCAGTCCAAAAGACAGTTTTAGGGACAAGTTCTTTGAACTTTTAGAGTAGGTTATTATCTCTGTTTACATCCTCATAATATCCTTTGATTTCCACGGTTGGCAATTTATACCAATTTGGATATTAAGTCATTGAAGTCTATCCTCCTGCCCCCATTATGTGACAATTCCATGGGGACTAGAACGTCATTTCTTTTGCTCACCTGTACCTAGCATGTTTCTGGCACATCACGGGGCTCAGCAAATCCCGGATGAATTAGTGAATGCATTTATGCATTTATGCACCAGTGAAATAATGTAGCTTCTCTTCACGTAGGCAGGCCATTACATCAAGGACTGACCATCCAACAGGTGATCCAGGAGGCTACTTTGGCAATATGAGACCACATCTTTCGCCCCCCACCACTCCTATACCAGGCCCGAGAAGTGAGTGTAGGGCCTTTCCAGTAAAAATGTTACATTCCCTCCCCCAAAAAATCCACTCCCAATCCTGACTGGAAAGCACTCTGTGCTGCCCAAGAACTTCCTCTTTATTATGGGCTGGTATGGATGGAATTTCTCACCTCCTCGCACTTACAGCTCTACTCACAGATCTGCTAAAAGAGCGCCAACCACCCTTACGCCCCGACGAGCCACATGCTGTGGCCCAGGCACATGCAGGACACTGCTCTGTGGACCATTACCCCCATCAGTGGGTCTGTCTGCTCTCACAGCCGAGATCAGTGATAAAAACTTCTGCATGTATTAGTCATCCACAGATAAATCGACACTTTAATTTTATTTTCTTGACAAGAATTATTAGGGCAATTGTTTGAAAGAGACTTGACAGTCTCTGAGTTTCTTCCTGGTTCCGAGACACTCCGTCAACCCGTGATTCACCGGTTTTGCATTTCACGTGTAGCAGCCGTAGACTTACAGCGTCATCTCCCTCACTGAGAGGAGCTGAATAGGATAAAGTTCCAGAAAGTTATACAGCACAACGCTGAATAGCCCACTCTGTGGGCCGGGGCACCAGTAGCACACCGGAAGTTCCTTTTAATGTAGCATAAGCGTATTCATTTTCTATGTTTCTGCCAACCAGTTAGCTGAATGTAAACTACAACTGAAAAATAGTTGTTTTTTAAAAAGGTGGGGGCAAGCCAAGCAATAACAATAGCAGCCAGAAAAAAATACTTTAATTATATCAGTTCTATTTGCTGAGGTTTTTTAAAATAAAAAATGCCATGTGCGTGCCAGCCTGACCATTATGAACACCAGTCTCACCTGTCTTACTCTACCACGGTCAGCAATCGCACATTGGGCGCATGCCCAGAAAAGTATTTTGGTCCTTGTTGCAGTTTGGGGGGAAGATGATATAAGCAACAAGGTTTGGGCGTTCTGAGTGAGGCACTTACACATGGGTGTTTAGGGAAACCTTATAGAGGACATGCAACGAGAAGTTCTCCTTGGAGGAAGGGTACATTTCCTTAAAGATCACAGGAAAGCACGTTCCAGCCCCAAACACAGAAATTCACATACAATATGGGAATACAACTTATCAGTAGATTTGGTTAATTGAAAAGTTTGAGTGGAAGAATAATAATAATAGGCAAGGTAGTCAAACAGGTACCAGACTAATAGGCCTTGAAAGTCAGGCTAAGATATTTGAACTCGATTCTAAACTAAAGAGCCATTGAAGTCTGTTCAAGGGGTGGCTGGTGTGCATTTCAGGGAGGCACACTCAGCCTCCCCCTGCGAGGGCAGGTGCTTCTTACCTTATCTGTGCACTCATATCAAGTTGAGAGTGGGGTCCCCCTGGTTCAAGCATCTTTCTTTAACAGTCCTTGAACCTATAATAGTGTGAAGTTATCCAACAAGAAATTACTTGAAATTCACATGTCCACACTATGGAGTGACCCACATACAGTTTTTAAAGCCATGAATATAAATAAATACATAACCAATAAACTGCAAGTAGTATGCAGACATCCCAGTAAGTGTTCGGGCCTTTCTTACCAAGCAATCTGTGAAACAAATTAGACTAACTGATAGGAGGGCTCACATCCATCCCCTTCTCTTCAGGGACACACCTTTGTCCCAGGCCTGTCACCCTCTTCTTTCTTCTCCCTGACTTAGGATAGTCTGATGCGCCTCACAGGGCCCTGCCTGGCCCACAGTCCATGATGGTCAACAATGAGCTGATTAGTATTTTGCATCAGAGACAAAACAGAATATGATTCAGAGATCAACTCCCTATCAAGCTTGCAATTTACATGTGTCAGTAGATAGATGTCCTCAGCTCTAATCCTAAACTCTAGCTACATTTTTCCCATGTGACCCCTGTGCAAGTCTGGACGATGCTGACGTTTAATTAGGCGTGTTCTCCTCCAATGTGAGATCCAGCTCGGAGAGAAGGCCCTGGGAATAGCTTGCTTGCTGGACAGGACCAGAGCAAAGGCACAAGGAAAGTGGGGGCATGGGAGGTGAGGAGGTGATACCCCTCATGGTCTGGAAAGAGCAGTGACCAGGGGTTAGTGTGGAGACAGAATGCACAGGCTGCAGGCCACTGGGCAAGTCTCCCCACTATGCAGAAGTCTCTGCTGACTCTGTGGATCACACTTTCAGAGGCCTTCCTGTCCCGCCCCTTGGTTTCCCTTTTAACCATTTGAGGGTTTTTCTGTGTAGTTAGCTATGCAAACAGTATCCCAGGGAGATTAGGCTGGCAGCGAGTTTATGTACAGTGGGAGGGAGCCTGCAAGTGGACATATATCCCAGCCCAGGAATTGCCAGATGAGAACTTGAATTAAAGTCAGACTAGCAGGACTGGAAAGAAGAAATAGGTGGTCATGCTTCATCTTGAGGTATTGTGTTTTTAATCACAAGATTATAGGAGGCTTTCATTAATTTCATTAGCTCACATCAAGGTTGTCTCCTTTTTTTTCTTTTACTTGCTGAACAGTTTTAAAAGACCTTCTGTTTTCGAAAGGCGAAAGGATACATTTCCTAAAAGAAATAGGAGCTCAAAATATCTTGCTAGGAATGGGGGAGTCAACTCTCGGGAAAGTGTTGGGTTGCTGGAAAGTGATCAGGAAATTGGGTTCTTCATGGACGAAGTCCTTCTGTAATTACAGAAGAAGGAGCTTGGAAACCGGCGTCCTGGTGGGCCTGAGGTGAATCACAGCACAAAGGACTCCAGTCCACACTGGCAGCGGGGTTCCTGCGATGTGTGGGTTTCCGTCATCTGCCATGTTTCTGCTCAGATATTGAGCAGGTGTTGTTTTACTGTATCTAAGGCAATTGTCCAACTACAGTGAATAAGTCAAGGGAAATTATAAAACTGAAGAAACCATTTTTTAAAAAGAATGATTTTTAGGATAGCAAATTCAGAAAAAGCATGATGTTTCTTTGGCGTCTTGTTTCACTTTGTTCTATCACAAAATGCCAAAGAAAAGTGGGACGCATCAGAATTTATACACAGTACGTTCATATTATGTGATTAGGTTTTCCTGATTAAGCCAGAAAGAACATGTAAGTGGAAATACGGATTTGGTAATGTGAATAAGGCTGACATTTTCAGGGGAATGAAGGCTCAGGAACTGAAAAAGGAAAACAGGAGGGAAGTCTGGAAGAACGAACCTGTACAAAGAGGCAGCAACACATATGCAAGTGTGACTGCAATAGGAAGTATAGTTTAGTTTATTCTCACTCTGAAGGGAGGGAGTGACACACAGTGAAACAGATCTCACCGGTCTTTTTCCGATGCCAAAACTGATTCTATGTTTAGGGTATATCACAGGAATTAATATATATTAAAAGTATTTCGCCCTGGCTGGTGTAGCTCAGTGGATTGAGCACGGGCTGCGAACCAAAGCATCGCAGGTTCGATTCCCAGTCAGGGCACATGCCTGGGTTGCAGGCCATGGCCCCCAGCAACTGCACATTGATGTTTCTCTCTCTCTTTCTGTCTTTCTCCCTTCCCTCTCTAAAAATAAATAAATAAAATCTTTAAAAAAAGTATTTCATTTACTCTTAGTCATTTCCAAGTTTATCCAGGACACTCTGTGTTAGTAGAGTCTGATCAGTGGAGGTGATGAATAAAATTGGTCCTAAGACAAGTAACAAAGGAATTTGGAGGGAAAAAAACGAGCTTGAGCTATTTTTTTTATAAATTGTGCATAGGTTCACCGTAATATTTTAGCAAACCAGAAGGTTTGATCATGCTAACTTGAGAAAAGTATCTTGGGGCCAGAATGATGTCATCTGCAGTTCTCACTCTCCAAGGAGCTCCCAGAGATGAGAAAGGAGTAAAACCTTTCTTCATTGTCTGTGTAACTCCCCCCTGCCCCCCACATTCTCTCACTCTTCTTCCGAGACTGAGCGTCATAAACCTACTGATAGCTGCTTCCTTCATTATCAAACTCTTATTAAATTATTAAATTTGAGGTCTTCACAGTTCCAAATACCAATGTTCCCCATTCAAAATGAATGTTCCTTTTTCTGTTTTAGAGATTTTCATGGCATTTTATTTTAATTTTAGTTTATATTTTTTAGAAAGAGAGAGGAAGAGAGGGAAGAAGAGAGGGAGAGAAACATCACTGTAAGAAACACCTGTCAGTTGCCCCTCCCATGGACCTAGGTGGGGACTGAACCTACGACCCTGGCATGTGCCCTGACCCGGAGTCCAACCAGAGACCTTTTGCTTTGCCGGACAACGCCCAACCCACTGAGCCACATGAGGCAGGGCTCACGGGATTTACAATTTTCAAGTTTGCATTTGTCTTACAAAATTGTGCCACGTTGAGCTATATTTAAAACTTTGTGTTTTAACTTATTACTATGTAATATGAAGATTCAGATCTAGGTCATTTTATTTCTATCACCAAACATTTTAAACAATGTTTTGCAGTTGAGGCAAGAAGAACTTTAAAATCCTGGTTTCGTTGGAAGTTTTGCTTCTAGAATTTTTGCCTGGAATAAGGTATTTTTTCATGCCTCAGGAAACAGAGCCTGCCACCATTTAAAATGAAAATTACAAGAGAAAAAAGAATAGCATTCTGTTGAATGTCTCAAGTCTCCAGATTTGCCAGCAGCTTCTGCAGGGATGTTGCAGAGACCTCGGTGTGGCCCTAGGTAATTATTGCTGAGATGACGTTGTGTCTGAAAGAGCACTGCCAATTTACAGTCTCAAAGACCTTGCTTGGGCGTTAATGAATGAGGATAATTATGGGGCTTTTCCATCTTCTGATGATCAGTTTGTTCTCTATAATTATGCAGTTTCCTTTTTATTCCTTTCGATAGCACCTGCATTCAGATCTTGAATGTAAAATTCCTTTCCTTGCAGGTAGTAGGGTTGTCTTTTTTTTTATTTTAATTGTCGTTCAAGTACACTGTTCTCCCTTCTACTCCCACTGGGTTAAGTCTTAAGAAGCATAGAAGGAAGAAGAATAAGAATGACTGAGCTCCATCGGAAGTCAGCAACATACAAGGGCTTCTGTGGCTAAACATCTTTTTCCTCCAAATATGTGTTGGTTCAGGTACTAACCGAGCCTCCCATGTGCTCTTCCTTCAACCCATACTCTCCCCATGGCAGATAAAGCCCAAATACCTTACCTGGCTGAGTGTGCGAAGGGAAGGCGCAGGGAACCCCTGTGACCAGTAACACCCCAGGTGGCGCCACTCACTGGCCCTGCCCTCTGCCTCTGCCCAACATTCCAGGGGCCTGCGTTTCTGGTGTCCTTTACTGAACCTTCTCACTGTTACTCTTTTTTGTGTTTTTCTTTTAAAAAGATAGATAGATGATAGGAAGGAAGGAAGGAAGGAAGGAAGGAAGGAAGGAAGGAAGGAAGGAAGGAAGGAAGGAAGGAGGAAATTCACACCTTGGTCTTCATCACACTTGGGAAGCTGAGGGTACCCCATCGTGGAAGCAGCAATTTTTCTCAATACGGAATTTTTGAGAGAGCGTGGGTGGGCATTCTGAGGCAATTCCACAGGATCTACCTTTATTCAAGCATCAGTGAAGGGCATCTCGAATGCACAGCTCCTCTTCCCATGAAAAGTGGTTTGCTTGTCAGCAAAACCAAGCTAACGTTTTCTCTTTCTCCCTTAATACCTTTCCAAACTGCAGGAAAGGGTAGCCTAGGAAGCACACACACAGTCTACATTTTCCCCCTTTACAGTCTCGTCCGGATTCCAGTGGAGTGCTGGTAAATGGTTAACAAGCAGCCGTGGGGTGGGGGGAGCCCTGATTTGTAGGATTTGCCAATTTCTGGGGTGTAAATATTCCCACCACGGCTGATTTCAAACTACTAACTTGACATGAACTGGCTCACAAAATTCCTGAAATTTTAACAATCAGCTCCTGCAAACTAGTACAAATGAACACCCACACCATTGCTTCTTACCATTCAGAAACATACTTTTAATAGTGTCTATTCAATATAACGTGGTCTCTTTTAAACTTCAGATTCATAATTCCTAATTCAAGATTTTAGGAGGGTTTCGACGGGAAATTTTGGAAAGGCAATGCAGGCACTTACGGTATCATATGCAATAAGTTTGGGGCAGCAACACAAAGTCAAACACCTTAATATTTCTGCAGTTAAATGAACAGAAATTCACAATAAATGGGATTTTAAAAAACCTACAAATAGCATCCAACCCTGGTAGGTGACATTTTATTGAGAAATAGATTCAGGTCAGGGCAGACTTTGGTACAGATAATTTAAGAAAAAACTTCCTGTATGCAGGGCTGTTGGATTTCAGAACTGAGGAGAAAAGACTGTGAACTGAGGTTGTTTGCCGCGTCTTCTTACAAGCCCGCATGGTGCACTTGCCCACGAACTGCTGTTCAGAAGGCATCGAAGAAGGCGGCCAAGACGGAGAGATGAAGGTAGCTGGGGCTCGTGGGAGGCCATGTGTGCTGACCAACCTTCAGCGGCACAGGACCCTGAAGAGGACAAATATGGGGTCCAGTGTTCTGCGCTGCTTCTTCCTACTCGTGAGAACTTGGCCACAGGACCTGAGCTCGCTAATCCTCAGTGCCCTCATTCGTAAATGGAGAAAATACCCCTAGTTAAGAGGAGTCAATTAGATAATGCATATACATCCCTGAACATAGAGGTGGGACATGTAGCTGTTCCAAAACCAGTAGCAACCACTACGTCCACCGACCCGTAAGGGTTTGTTGTAAAATTCCAAAAGAGAAGAGACATGAAAGAATGAATGAGAAAACACACTTGAGGCCTCTGTCCTCAGTGTATTGGTTACATTTTTTAACTAATTTCATTTTCCATAGCTCAAATTAGCCTTATTTCTCCCCACTCATTTTATTATTTTAATTACAGCATTCATGGCATAGAACTCTCAGAGGGCAGCAAAAGTACTTTCTATCAGTCCTTTCCCGAGCAGTTTAATGACCCATCTTTAAGAAAGGAGAAGAAGGGGGAGGAGGGTTTAGGGAGGAGGAAGGAGTAATTCCTTCTGTTTTTGTCTGGAAAGCTATCCAAAAGCAATTGAGAGTGAAGGGGAAGGAGCGAACCAAGGGCCACAAGAAGAACTTCTCCTAAGGGAATGACATGTTTGTTTGGCTAAAGCGGTATTTAAGAAAATTTGAATTTATATGCCCTACGTATGCACCACCACATCTCACAGCTTCAAACTGTTGAAGCTTTTTTTTTTTTTTTAACTGGCTTGGCGTAGACCCTGAAAGCATTTAAATTTGAGATGCCCAACCTAAGGGAACTCCTCACAGGGTGCACTTAGGGAGATGCTGCTGGTATTTAGGATGGGACGACCCATTGTCGTGCAGAACTGTCCGTGCGGATACATCCCCCACCCCTCCAGCCCCTACACACACACACAGTTCCAAATGACTTTAAGGGGTATAGTACTAT
>PVIA01004036.1:123396-149888 GCA_004024845.1 Tonatia bakeri
GAATGTTTTCCTGCAAATATCCATATTTACAAAGCATGTACATGTATATCTTACTTAACTATATTGGTCAAAATTGAGGAAATTTAGGCAGTTAGAGGAATAGATAAATTGACAATGTTGGCCACGGGCTACTTACACTTCTCATTTCAGACGTTCCTATCACCCAAGAACGTACCTGTCATCCTTTCTGTATCTCTCGGTGCCCCTTTGCTGTCTTCTTGGCCTGGCTGGTATCTGGGGGCCCCCTCCTTTGCTGGGGCTTTCCTTACCAGCAGGAAATCACTCCTTTTGAGAAGATCGGTGCACTTACTCTGTGCGTGTGATGCTGAGCAGGATGATCCTGCACTATACCCTTGATGGATAATGAGTTTGCACTTGCCTCCTGGACACCAGCCTTGACCCTCTGGCTACTAGGGAGGGCAGTTCTCAAATGCCAGGATTTCCAGGTGGCCTCAAATTCCTCAGCCTACTTTTAGGCCCAACTCAGCTACGTACTAGTAATTGTGGACATTTCTCACTTTATCTTTCACTGTTTGAGAGGAGCATAGCTTCTTGACCTTTAAATCTTCTAGCAAATTAGAGGCTTCAGGAAAGGGAGCGCCAACACCAGCCAAGACTCTGATCCCACTCCTGGGCCAAGGGAGTCTGAAGACACAAGTCACAGGACCATACACGCATGCACTTACTCACATTCTTGGCTTTCTGTCTTCCCTATCTGAGATGCCTACATAAGCTCCTTTTCTTACCCTCATCTCCTTAATGGTTAGAATATTCTAGATCATTGTCTAACCAAACTTGAAACTGAAATGGCATTGTTTTAAAAAAGGATAAATGCTACCTGCGTTTTTCCTGAGGTTCTCCTATAGCCCAGTGGACATAATATTTCTGATTCTGTGTGATCATAAATTCAGTCCAGCCATCACAGCCTCATAAAAGTTATCACCAAAAGCCATAAAATGAAAGCAAGACATGATTTCCTTTTAACTCTGTAACCTTTGCAAACATTAACCCCTATATGTGTGTGATAGACCGGCGACCCTGAAATGGGACCGTGCGTGGGTGCCCTGCCTCCCGTTCGAAACAGCTGGGTTAGCGGGGCGCATGGAGAGCTGGAACTTGCAGCGCCGTGGTCCAACCTACGTGCAGTTGTGTGACCTTGAGCTGAACTCCTGAGTCTCTATGACCTTGCATGCGACTTAGGGATTATATTACCTACCTCACCAGGTGTCTACGGGGAATAAATGAGATGCTATACGAGACATTCAATGATCTCAAAGGGCAGAAACATTTCCTCCAAAGTGATCTAATGGATAGATCTGAAAGGTGTGACTAGTGGACTATGCCAGGCCTAGGCTGGTTGCCCCCAGATCCTTCTGGCCCCTTCCCTGCTCAGTACCACAGGAGTGCAGGGGTGGCAGGCTCTGAGTGTTCCAAGTCCCCTGTCATCTGGGTTCAACCCACGGAAGGCAGTGGACGGGAGTGTGAAGGAAGGGAGAAACCAGGATATTTCCCTCCCTCTCTGCCACTGTGTAAGGCACTGCCCAGTCCTCCGGCTCCCACAGACAGCTTCCATCTGCAACTCCCCACCCCGCCCTTCCATCCTATGGGTGGTGGCGACTTTCTGTTGGTGTTAATATCTGCACTGCCTCACAGCTTTCCGATTCTTGGTATTTCCATCATTTGTGGGCCAGTTCCCTGCATTCAAGTCTCTCTTTTTTGAATACTTTAAGCTGTTTCTGTTTCCCTTGTTTGACCTTGACTGATAATATTATTAGGAAGACCTGTCACCAAAAGAATCTTCCCAATACTGAATGCACCATTAGAAAGTCATTCCATTGGCTACTTTTCCTTAAAGGGAGGAGTGGCATGTTTCTGTTATGGAATGCTACATAACAGCATTTTCACAATTCTTATGTTGTCCTCTCGCCCACCCATCCGTTCACCCACCCCCTGAACATTTCGTATCTGTTGTGAGTTAGGAGTTGAGCTCGATGCTGCGCGCACACAGACACACTAGGTACATGCGGATCAGACCAAGTGATTTCAAGATCCCTCTCTCATGATCGGAAGGGCAGGACACATTTGTCTGGGCATCAGGAATGACAAGGTGGTGTAGATGCCTAGTGTTGTGTTTGGCATTCAATATCAATCAGAGATCTCCCATTCCTGTGTCCACTTCCTACCTCTCACCTAAATAATAAACTGAAGTAAGTGAAGTGGGTTGGGCAGGGAATATAGTCACCGTTCCACAGCTATAGAACCAAAGTTCAGAGTTGTTATCTGTCTAAGGTGAGCAGCTAGTGAGTGGCAGAGTCTGCAGTTGGCGGTCGATCACAAGGCTTCTCTGGAAGTCATCTGTGCTGAGAAATGCGTGGTTACGTGGGGCCAGGGAGCAGAGCAGCAGAGAGAGCAGTGTGCAAGGAATGAGGAAACCCGTCCTCTCCCAGGGGCCCCGCGCCCCGCCCAGCTGTCAGGCACAGCCGCAGACACGCTCATCAGTTAGTTGGTCTCTCTGCACCTTCGTCTGTGAGTGTCCACCGAGGGCCAGCACCTCGCGCGCAGGGCTAGAAGAGACCGACATGTGCTGTGCACGTGTGGGGCGCTCAGCTTGCTTCTGCTGCAAATTTTAACAGAGGCGGGGTGATAGGCAGGGCACTGGGAAGGGTCTCGTGAAGCCTCCCGAGCCTCAGTTTCCTGTCCGGGAAAGGAAACTAGCACCCGTGCCGTGTGCCTCTCAGGGTTATTGCAAGGCCAACCGAAACTTGGCTTTGAAGATGGCCAGCGTCTGCTGTAGTCCCGTCGCAAATCATCTGTGGCGGATGTACTCCAGGCACAACGCAGCCTCCGAGCTTCAGGTGATACCAGTCAGTTGTGGAGACAAAATAAACGACAAAACAGGAGAGAACTGGGCCACTATGTGGTGGTCCTCCTGCCCCAAACGTCACTTTGTTCCAAATCTCTATCATAATTTCCATGGCTATGTGCATGCATAAAAACGGATAAAAGGGGGAAATCAGCAACAATAAGAGCCGACATTCAGCCGGGCTTTACTGTGGGGCGGGTCGTCTCCCAAGCCTTTCCCTGGGCATCATCATTCTCCCCACGTTACAGATGAAGGCAACGCGGTACAGAGAGGTGAAGTAATTTCCTGCAGGCCACACAGCTGGTTAAGTTAACTGGTTAAGTTAAAAGCCTGTGAACCAGTAATGTGAAAGAGCTTTCTTACAAGTTCCAAAACCTACTGCAACCAGTATGCAAACCTGGTGCGTGCCGTCTGCCTTTGAAGGAAGAGAGGTGTTAATTAAGAAATTATCCGCGTGCCTTTGAGTGCGTCATCATCACGCCACACAGCTGTGCCTTTAAACATCCATCCGGCTGGTACAAAGGTTAGCCTTTGCTCCTTTTCACTTTCTCTAAGCAAAGGTTATTTGGTACATTAACTCAGGTGATTAGGGTAATGGTGCCTGAAAACTAGTGAGCTTCCCTCCTTTTTACATATTTCCCCAGAGCTTCTGTGTAACACTAGAATGTTGACTGAAAAGAATTATTTTTTGTATTATTTTAAAGAAAAAAACCCCCTGAAGATCCTGGAAAATGAAGAAAAGTGATGTGTCTGCAAAAACAGTAGCAGGATTTTTTTTTTAATCCCCCCCAGGGGCTGTAATTTGACTGTTCACTTTGGCAAACCTCCAGAGACAAGTCCAAGTGCTTAATCTCTTTCGATTTCTCTCTCTCTCCTCTTTCCGCCTTCCCACCTTTCTCGCCCCAGGCCGGAGGGGAGGCGGGACGGGGGATCCACTGCTCGCGGCCGGTGGAGCCCGCTCCTGGTCGCTGAGAGGGGCGGGCCGGGGCGCGGCCGAGCTGCGGGGGCCGAGCCCGAGGAAGAGGAAGTCCGAGCCCAGGCTGCCGTGCGGGGCGCTCGGCGGGCGCCCGAGCCGGAGCCGGAGCCGGAGCCGGCGCTGCGCAGACACCCCTTCCCGGACCGAACCTGCGTGCACGGCCCCCGATGCGGGCTGCCCCTCTCCGGGTAAGCGCCGGCTTTCCTCCACACCCGGGGTCCTTTTCAAGCCATGGGACCGCTCGCCTGGAGCCCGGAGGATTGGGAAGGAGCCCCCAAGTCAGCAGGTGGTGGCGGACGGAGCGTGATGCCCGGACCCCATTCCCTGCGCGCTCCCTCCAGGGCTGGGGCAGACGGTGTTGGGGAGAGCCCCCGCCTCGGAGACCCGGGGTCTGCCGCTGCCCGCCGCCGCCGCCCTGCTCCGGGCTCCGGGCCGCGAGCCCCGGCACAGCCTGGACCTGGGGGCCCGGCGCTCCCGACCCTGCACCCGCAGCCCCGGCGGCTGCAACGTTGGCTCCTCCGAGAACCCCGAGCGCTACAAAGCCAAGGCCCACCACTCAAGCAGCACAGTCCCAAAACGGGACCCGACCGCCGGCCACCTTGGGCGTCCCCCGAACACCGGTCCGGGCGCCTGGCCCCAGCACCGGCGAACCGCGGCGGTGGTCGGAGGCCAGGGCTGCGGCGGCGCGTTGGGGTCGGAGGACCCCTGCTTTTGTGGCACTAGCCGTGGTGGCCCAGCTCCCCGAATACGCCCGGTGCGGGGCAGGGCGGGGGGGGGGGAGGAGGAAGCCGGGGGCTCTTTTGTCCCGGGGATAAAAGGTAACACCTGGTCTCCCCTGGGACTCCGCCGACCTTTCTGGCTTCCGAGGACCAGCCGGGGTCTGCGGGTGACGCCGGCGGCGCCGCCCTCTTTGTGTGCTCGGATGGACCTGGTTCTTAAACTACAAGGCGAAGGAGGGTCCAGTTGGGGGAAGTCGTTGAGCAGCTAAACTGTATCCCGTTCATTGGAAACAATGAGGTGGGTGAGTTTTTAAAAATGCGCTGGTGAAGTCTTGTTTGCAGAGCCGGTATTTCATTAAGTTCTGCTCCCCTGCGCTCCCTTTGTACCGCCCTCAGGTGGCCGCGGCTGCTGCACACGTTTTGAAATCGCTGTGCGCGTCCCGCGTCTGGTCCCTGGGAGGCAGTTTCCAGCGGGCATTACAAAGGACGCTGCGGCTCTCGGGGACAGAGTCGGTTTGGGGGTTTTCCGACAGATTGCAAACAGAACTACCTCGTGTTTCCTTTTCAAACCAGGCGGAGACCAGAATGTTGTCGCTAGGTCAGATTTATCACCGAACAGAATTGCAGGCCCAGCTAGGTCGCGGTAACGCTGTGAAAATGGTTATTGAGTGTTAAAATCGGCATATTTCGGCTTCTCGGTTTTCTGTAGTTGGCATGGTTTTAAAGAATTTATCAACTTGGGACTTTGATTAAATGCTATTAAAATATTTCCAAACCCATCGCGTCGAGGAGTAAGAAAACATCATTGTAACTCGGGCCTTGCCACGTGAGACCCCAGCAAGCTCTTCCACCTCGGGTGGCCTGGGCTGCCTCCCTCCTAAAGTGATTTATGTGAACCCAGTATTTTGTAAAGCTTCGTGCTTACTCCACCCCACCCCCAGTCCCGTGTCATTTATTTGTTCTACTGTAGCTGAAGACTTAGATACAAAAGCGATGGTTTGATATAAGCCCCTCTGACTGCTCTGACTTCTTGTCCTACGTGAGGCCCTGTGTCTAAACCTTCAAACCACCTGCAGAAATAAATGTTTTTCCCCAGAGTTCTCCCCTCTCCCTGGCTTCTCCTCCACAGGGTGACCCCAGCCGTCCCTGCACCACCTTCCTTTTCCCTCCGGGCGCAGCTGCGTGACCTCGCTGCTGACCGGCCCGGCGCAGTGAGAAGCAGTTCTCGGTCAGGACCGTGCCCTAAGCCTGCTTTTCCTCGATCGCGGCTTCCGGCTCATCTCCATCTTCCCCTGGGTACCGGCTCCCTTCCCTGCCATGAATGGCAATGATTGTTACCAAATCCAAGCTTCAATATTTCCATGGGAAATTCCATCTGGACTTTAAAGAGTTCGAGCGATCACTTGGTAACAAACCAATAGGAAGGAAGTGGTAGTAGTTTTGCAAACCCCCAAATAACCTGTACTGTTTTGTCCCCCCCCCCCCCCCCCCCCCCCCCGTTAAGAACCTGAGTTTTTAAAGTGATTTAACTAAGACTTAATGGTGCATGGTTTGACACATAAACATGGGGCATGCTTCAGCGGCATTATGTCTTTTGAGCCCTTAATAAACTAAAGTAATTCCTGGGTCTATACTCTGATTCTTAATGGCTGCAATCCATGGGTTGCTGGTTTCTCTCCCCTCCTGCCTTTCATTGCTGGTAGTTGGTCTTTCAAACAATTGTCATCTTTTAATCCCCTTTTGGGATGCTTAGATCTGTGGAACAGTAAAGCTGGAAGGGAGGGGCTAGGCTAAATCTTGGGTGATCTTCAAGATTTAGGAACATGGGTGGAGGTTAAGACCAACTGCTCTGGAAGTGGCCGACTTGTATGTGAAGGGTGTCTCTGCAGCTCATTAGCACTGAGACCTTGACCCCTGTAGGAAATTATTTAGGCTAGATCATGTTACAATCAGGAAAGTGTAACAATCACAGTTGATTGCTCTCTGGATTATCTCACCTTTGCTCACGTCTTCCTCCGTAATCTAGGAAATAATGGCCTTTCTCTCTGGAGTCAGGCTGAGCCCTGATGATGATTAGTGGAATGATTCGTAGGGTTTGGCACGTAGTGTGCTTTGAAGGTGATTGTTGTTGATAAACCCAATCTCAGGAGTGAGGGATTCTGCTGGAGCTCATGCAGCTCACTGCGGAGGGTCGGCGGAGCTGTGGTTTAACCCGGGTTCCCTTCTCTTTCCCCTGAGATGCACTACCTAGAAATGATGGCAGCGTGGAGGCATGTTTTTAATGAAATGCAATGGTTTACTCTTTAAGGGAAAAAAATCACTGTCTCTTTTGACTTAGGAAAACTGGTTTCTAAGGCAGAATGCTCATGTGTTCAACTAGGAGTGGTAATGGAAACATTTTCTGAGACAGGGACCCTAAGCCGTCTAGTCCTGGCATGTGGCAGGCTCTGAAATACAATGTTTCATCAGCCTGCATCAACCTGCTTTACCAAATGAAAAGCTGACCCCAATCCAATCGGGGCATTCAGAGCCATGGGCGTCTCTGCCAAGTAGAACTGACTGCAGAGCCAGCTTTCAAGTAATTAAGAGATGACTGCATGTTCCTCTTTACATTGCTTATGCTGATGAAAGGCAACAGATGTTTAGCAAAGATGATAGAAATACAGCCTAACCATCCTAGCAAGGGGGCCCGGGTTTGCTGCAGACTAACTGGGCCACAGGTTATTTGGATGCTGCAGAACTTCAAGTAAGCCTGGCGGTTCCCATCCCAGTGGTCAGGGGTTGATGGTATATGACGTCTAGAATAGATTTCATTTTTGAGGCATATTTCAGTGTCTTTTTAATCTGTATACACAAGTTCACACACACACACAAAAATGTGTTTTTTCGATGAGATACAAGCCCAGTGAAAACTTCCAAGCTTAAACATCTTCTTTTGGTACACATCGAGCTATTGTTTGATGGATAACTAAAGCATGCTGAGATGATGGAACCGAAACTCTACAACCCTCCTCTTCTTTCCCCTTTCCCACATCATCTTGGAGGAAAGGCACCTTGAAGAGCGATAATGTTAGGCTAAGTTTTAAAAAGAGTCCAGCAACGCCCACTTGATGTGCTAACCTGATGAGAGGAGGGTCGGGTTTTCACGGGTCTCTAATTAAGGGGGTTGTTTTGGTGAGCTTTAATAACTGGTGTGCTGCAGTCTACCGAAGCCACTTGCACCAGCGCTGGGAAGGTCCAGCCGTTACAGCCTTTGGCCAAACGCTAGCAAGTCCGAGTGTAAGGAGGGCATCTTCGCGAATGTCCAAGACAAAGTTAGAAATGGGTGTGAGTCTAATAATGGCGAAAACTGTAGAATTCGTGTGAGAGGAATCACTAAATCAGTAAATCATCGCACCATGAAATTAGCTCTAATTAGTGAAGTGGTAAGCAGATCTACTTCTCTGTGTGTCTGGTCACGTCACGCACTTAAATGTCCTGTGTCTGACTACCGGTGGGGGAGGGTGGTAAGTTCTAGGTCTGGGGGCGGTAAACACTTGCCTGTAAATAGCCAGTTAGTGAGTATTTTCAGCTTTGTGGTCCATGTGTGTCTCTCTCGTGTATTCTCTGTTTGTTTGCAACCCATGAAGAATGTAAAAGCTAATCTTTGCTTGGGAGCCACACAGAACAGGCTGTGGGCTGGATCTGTCCAGGTGTATTCTGAAGGAAACATTTTCTGTGTGTGATATCCTTCAGTACTTTCATGGAGACCCGAAATGACAAATTTCATGGGTTCTCTCTGAGCTGAAGTGATATATAAGAACATAAGAACTGACTCTCCTTTTTCCAAGCTAGTTTTCTTTATTTTCTCTTCATGCGGGGGTTAGGAGTTGTCAGACATAGCACTCAGTTGATACAGGAACAGCAGTGCCCAATTTCAACATTCTTCCTTGAATTAGATGCTGAGTGGAGAGAGAGGCTCAGCTGGGATGGAAGAAAGCCCACTTTGAAATTTGTCATTGATGAAGATAACTGATCACAGGAAACAAAGGTCAGATCCCCGAGCCTGGCACTCAAGCTTCTTGTAGTTACGTTCCTTCTAGCTCCTCCCCTATGGACCCTACGTCCCTATCATCCACGATCACTCACAGAGCCCTCTGTGGGCTGTGCTCACTTTCACCAGTGCCTGTGTCTCTTCCTTGCAGCCCCTTCTGAACTTACTGGGCAGAGATGGAGGCATTGCCACCTCCAGGTTAACGCAGAACCTCATACACGAAACACTTAGAAAAAGAGGGGAATGTGGTGATCCAGGAGGTAAATATTACCTTTCCAGGGGAGGGGAACAGGTTTCTCCCTCCCCGTAGTTTCTGGATCTTGTTGTACATCTTTGGACAAGTCCCAGAATTTAGCAGAGAACTTTCCAGGGCTTGTGCGTGATGCACAGTATAACACGGTGCCTGTGTGTCTGGCTTTGAAGTTAGTCTGAGTGGAGGCCTGGTCCTTACTTCTCCGCTTACCTGCTACAGGTCCCCCATCTTTAGAGTTGCTAGGATAAAGGAATTTTTCCTCTTTAGAGTATTTTGTTTGGGGTCTGACATGTAGTAATTGCTCAATAAATGGTAACTTTTCTTCATCGCAGAGCCATTCCTTGAAAACTTACTATGCCTAGAATGATGCCTGGTGCTATTCAAGAGACATGGTCTCCACAGAGATGTGATCAGCAAGGGGGGAGAATCAGGGTGATGATGGGGCCACCTCAGACTCATGCTCTGGGAAGCCACTCAGAAAAGGCAACCTTTGAACTGCAACTTTAATGATTTTGATGAGTTCCTGTTTCATCAGATCTAAGATACTTTTGAAAGACACTGTTTCTGCCTTGATCAGGGTGGCTTAGTTGGTTGGAGCATCAGTCTGCAAAGCAAAATGTTGTGGGTTCAATTCCCGGTCAGGCCACCTGCCTAGATGGCAGGTTTGGTCCCTGGTTGGGGCACATTTGAGAAGCAACCAATTGATGTCTCTTTCATATCAATGTTCCTCTCCGTCCCTTCCCTTCTCTTTATCTAAAATCAATAAACACGTCCTTGGGTAAAGATGGGAAAAAAAAGGAATATGCTGTTTCTTTATTGTATTTTTTTTATATTCAGACCATCATACACTTTACAAGGAACTTTAAAAAAAATGTATCTCTAAGAAAAGAAATTCTGTCAATAAAATTGACATTTCCTCCTTTAAGATGCATCCATAAATTGTGAGGGGGAAAAAAAGCATTTCTTAGCATCAATAAAATGCATTCATATTTACGCTCAGTAAGTATCCATTGAATAAATTAATCTTACTCTATGATTGCTCACAGGATTCTGCTTCAGTGGTTTGCATTGTAACTGAGTTTCTCCCTTTCTTGAGTTGGACTAGTAAAGAGTTAAATAACAACATAATAAATGAAAGTATTGTAAGACATTTGTGATCTGATACATTTTTCAAGTTTAAAACATTCACTCTGGCCATTTGAGTGAAGGAAGTGCAGTAGTGAATCCTGTTTAAGTGAAACTGGCTTGCACACACTTGGGCAGGGGTGAAGTTGGGCAGCTCTTACAGCCTCATAATTGCTTTTGGCATCTGTCTACAGAGATGTGTGAATCCTTAATGCACACCAATGCCTTCCCGAGGGCAATGAAGGCATAAGCTTAGAGCTCACTGCCTTCTGTTTTCTAGATTTAATTTAATGCAAATACTCCTCTCCAGCATGTCAAGGGGTTGATCATCCCTCCGACCACGTGGGTCCTTTCTAATAATGAGAACGGGGTGAGGGGGGGCATGCTCCATTGAGAGCTGACCTCCTTCCCCCCTCTGGCAAGGCTCTGGGTTGTCCTGCTCCAAGCAGTGTTCTCTCCCAGCATTTTCCCACCCTCCTCCCTGTTCAGAGTCAAGTCCCGCTGGAGTCTTTGCTTTCTGACCACCCTCTAAACTCTGAAGCCTCCTCAAGGTCTTTTTCCACACCCTCCTCCTCCGGCTCTCACTTCTGTCTGTGATTCACTCAGTTTCAGGTTGACTCAGTGGGAGCTTTGACAACACGTGGCTATTTCTCACTGTATTTAGGTATGCTTTCATAGTGTTTATTTTAATTCCAACATGTCACCCATGTCACTGGGTGGCATGCTGGCCCTCCATGCATGATAAGCATGCCCTTCCTAATACCCTCTGGGAATCTGTTCCTTTGGGGCATTTTTCAGCTCCCCCTACTCTCTCCCAACTGTGCCGCCACCGAAGCCCCAGCAAAGTTTGCTTCCTGCATCCTGCCTGACTGGGAGAGGCCTGTGAGCCCTTGGCCTAGGAGGACGCCAAGTGCAGGCCTTTTCCCTTCCAGAGCCACCTCCTTCCTCCCTCCACCTGCTCATGTGACTAAAGACCTCATGCTTTAGGAGGTCTCCAGAACTGACGCCAATTCCTGCAGAAATTCAAGACTTTGGAAACGAGCAAATGCAAAAAGGATAGGACATTGGTAGGCATTGTGGGGGCAGGGAAGGATGCATGCTCACCATTGTTCAGCTTGAGACTGATGGAGGGGGAACAGGGAGGATGGGAGGCTGCAAGGGAGGGCTGGAGGGGCTGATCCCAGGCCGTCCCGGAGTTCAGCTTCCCGTGGCTGTGTGATTACAGACAGTCTCAAACGCTAACATCTGCGCCTCTCTGATGTGCTGGAGAGAGGAAGGACTGTAATCTAGGGCGTAAATATACCACCCTGTGTTTGTTCCCTTTAACCACATAAACCTGTTATTAGTTTAAGCATCTATGTTGTGCTAGAATATTATAGCTGCCGCAGAGGGGGATATGGGAGCTGGTCTGAGACAGCTTCCAACTTCAACCCTCAGGCGTCTCACGCCTTCAAAATTCTGAATCAACGAAATCTATGAAGTGTGAAACACGACAGCCTGAGTCAGGGGCACAGGTGTGCTGCGTGGGTGTGAGAGGAGCATGCTGGGGGAGACATAGACTTTACAAGTTAATTTCTGTAAAAAAAAAACCTTCCCTGACATCATGCCTTGCCCAATCCCAGATCAGGGTGTTTGGAGTCAGTTTCTCATGAAGGATAAAGAGGATGGGACCCTAAGGATGTTGAGACAGGCAGGGGGCCGATGGGAGATGGGCGTGCAGACCAGCTGATGAGGACCGGCTCTGTCCAGGAAAGTGCTCAGGGAAACAGTTCAACGTGTTTAGAATTTAGCAATGGAGGGAAATCTTGGTGGTCTTGGCTTTCTTCCACTTTTCTTCACTGTCTCTATAAGACACATGCTTATCCACCCCCCTCCTACAGCAGTTGTTGAGATTAAACTCTCAGGAATACCATTTAATCACAATATTTAATAAGACCTGATCTTGACACAAAATCGGCAGAGAAAGTGACAGGGAAGCAACGCCACCACGGCGTGTGGAACCCTGTGCCCACACACTCACCGGGTCTTGGCGAAGCGTTGCCTGCAGCAACCGAGGATCCAGGAAACTTCTGAAACCTTCTTCTATTTTCTTCCTGTCATTCTTTTTAGAATCTATCCTGATGTGAGAGAAAATGTTATGGAATTCTAAACATGGAAGTGTGATGAGCTCCGTAATAGCAGTGACTTCCAAAACCCAGAATACCCCCGAGGAGCGAAGTAGGATTTATTTTGCTTGATGGTCTGCTGCATGGAGACGGGATGCTGTCTAATCTAATACTGTAGTTTCAGTAATTTCCAGATAGGAACATCACAGGGATTTGTTTTTAACTTCTTTCTTTTAAAAAACATTTATTTACTTATTTTTAGAGGGAGGGGAGGTATGGGAGAAAGAAATGGAGAGAAGCATTGATCAGTGGCCTTCATTTGCACCCTGACCCTAGACCGAACCCCTAACTCAGCCACGTGCCCTGACCGGGAATCAAACCAGCCGTCTTTTGGCTTTGTGGGATGATGCCCAACCAACCGATACTCACCAGTCAAGGCTGTTTTTAACTTCTTATACAAATGAAAACAAGAACACATTCCGGTACTAGCTAAAGACATACTAGCTAGCTATAACTACTCTAAACATCTCCTTGGTTTTGGATTACTAATGTATGCAAAAACCGCTTCCACAAACGTTGAGAAACGTATACC
This sequence comes from Tonatia bakeri, assembly GCA_004024845.1. NCBI lineage: Eukaryota > Metazoa > Chordata > Mammalia > Chiroptera > Phyllostomidae > Tonatia > Tonatia bakeri. The sequence goes on from PVIA01004036.1 coordinate 136,063, forward strand.
ATACTCTTGACCGAGAAAACTCTTCACTTGATACTTCAGTATGCATAACAGATACAGTAATCAAAGCCAATACTTACTTTCTTTGCGTACTTGTTGTGGTACTTAGTTCAAACACTGTTTCTGCAATGTTAGTTATGGGGGAAAAGGTACGCAAGGCAGAGATAGGTCTGTTTTTCTAAAGTTTGAATACTCAGAGTTGAAATGCAGGAATAGTCTGAAATTTGGCAGTCTATACATGTCATTTGGAAGTTATTTGAAAACGCCTTCTAAAATGAGGACAAAACCGTGTAATAAAGATGTTACAGGTTTAAATGCATAATGTATGGGTAGCACCCAGGACGTAATAAACCCTTGATAAATAACAGCTCTTTCAGCCCTGGCTGGCATAGCTCAGTGGATTGAGTGCGGGCTATGAACCAAAGCATCACAGGTTCAATTCCCAGTCAGGGCACATACCTGGGTTGCAGGCCGCAGCCTCCAGCAACCACACATTGATGTTTCTCTCTCTCTCTTTCTCCCTCCCTTCTCTCTCTCTAAAATAAATAAATAAAATCTTGAAAAAAAAATTAGTTTCTGAAGAATTAACAATTTAAAAAATAAATAAATAACAGCTCTTTCATTATGTTCACTTCAGTTTAAGTCCCTGCTACTGGGCAGCTGGGACAATGATCCAATGTGAAAATACTGGGAAAGCTGTCCCCGTGGAGGGAGAAGTCCATTCAGTTTCCTGATGCAAAACTCAGTGGGCAGAGACAGGGAAGAGACACACATCTTTGTTCGTTTCACTGTGGCTGAGACATATAGTGTTCGTTACACTTGGGAATTCAGATTAGAATTAATTTATTGGACAAATATAATTTTCTAAAGTTCTCTGGACACGGTGATGAACAAAACAGACCAGATCTGGGAAGGGGGTAGACCCTATATAGTGAGCGCTTTAAGCACTTTAAGGAAAAGAAGACCGGGACAGGGCATGGGGTGGGGCCACTGTGATTGTGTGGGTGGTCAGAAGGGCCCCTGTGAGCCGCTAACACTGAGCAAAGGTTTAAATAACAAAACATCCTGAGTAAGGTCTGAGGAAAGGACATTTTAGACACAGGTGGCAACCACAAGGCCCGTGGGCTGAATCCAGCCCTCCACCTTGTTTTATCTGTCCTGGCACCTTGTTTCTACCTGGCGGCAGTACCAAGCTCTCACTTTAACTGTTAAAGAGCAGTTACATTTTTACAGTCCCATACTTACATTTGGACCTTTGAAGGTGACCAGGAGACTAATGTGGCCCCCGGTGAAAATGGGTTTGACACCCGTGTTCTAGACAGACAGAAAAAATGTGTGGAGGCCTTAAGAGAAGAATAAGCCCTGTGAGTGTGAGGGAAAGAAAGGCAGCCTGTGTGTGTGAACACACAGTAAGTGGGAGATGGAGCTGGAGAGGTAGGCGGGGCCCGGGTTGCCCAGCACTTGATAGCATCAAAGGTCTTGAGCAGGGCTTACAAGCCCAGTGCAAAGCCACTGTTGTTGACATATGGGAGGGACAGAGTGGATGAAGGCCCAGTTGTCAGTTATCATTCAGGTGGAGCAGCTGGGAAGCTATGGCAGGTGCAGAAAAGATGCTACAGAAGAGGTGGTGAGAAGCGGGTTGATTCGGCCCTGGAATATCAGCCGAAGCAATGCAGCACAAGAAGGAATTGATGGGAATGAGGAAGCAGCGTGGCCACTCCCATTTGCTTTGACCTACCTGCTACTGGTCTCCACCTTTTCCTCCCATTGGCCTTTGTCCTGTGGCTCCCTTGGAAAAGTAACCGAGGTAGCACGTGGCCACAAAGGATGCTCCCTGAGCCACAAGGGAGAAGCCCACCTCCCCACCAGCCCCCTCAGAGTTCAGTACCCCTTCCTTCCAGCTCCTTCACATTCCCATTTCCTCATCTCAGGCACTCACGATGTAGTATTTTCATAACCATTTAGTTGGGCGCCTTTCCTCACTGGACTCCGCCAAGCTCCTGAGTGCAAGTGGTCCAACAAACTAATTTTTTTCTGAATTTCAACAAATTCAGGCAAAAATCTCATTGTTGACACACTACTTGAAGACAAGAAATTCTGAATAGATAGCTAAATATTTCAAAAAGAAGAAAGAAGAGGAGGAAGAGGAGGGAGAAAAAGGAAAAGGAGGAGGAGTGAAGGAAAGAGGAGGAAAGGAAACCCACTGGGGAAATCCGAAGGCCCTCTGACTCGACACTTCCTAAAGGTGTCTTCAGAGAGTGTTTTCGTTCAAACGATTTTCTGTAAGGGGAGTCCAGGAGCTCTTGCTTTGGAAGCTCTGTGGGTCTGCAGGAAATGTGGTGCTCTATAAATATTTATGTCCATTGCCTGCCTTTCACTGGCTTATAGTGCAATTGGAAAGTCAACAGTGTTTATTCTGGAATAGAAACAACTATCAGAGAAATTTCAGTGGTAAGAAATCTCTCTAATGTTCCAAGCCAGTGGAGTGACTGCTCTGCGTTTCCAGACAGGATATTAGCCCTGCTCCAACCCTATAAACATGCCTTTATTTGCATGCGGAGGGTGCTTCAGACCTTTGGCGGGTCTCCCGGGACATGGAGATCATGCCACATTCATCCTCGTGTTCCTAGTCGAGAGCGTGTTCACGGGCAAACCGTTGACCTTGAACCAAATGTCTGACTTGAAGTTTGGTCTGGTTCATTTCCACTGTAGAGTGGAATTGAGAAGTCTTGTGTTCAATGCTAACGTGTGGGTTTGGGTGGAAACCTTAATTCTGATTTACCAACGTGGAGCTCAGAAATGTAAAAACAAGTTTAAGAAGTCTATATTTGTTATTCTCCTATTCAGAATTTAGCCCTTTTACTGGGGGTGGGGGGCGGGGGGGGGGGAGATGAATATAGCCAAACCACATTGTTTAGTGTTGGTACAAAAATTGTTCTGTTATTTGTAAGTTTAGTTTATTAACACAGGCCTTTGAAGGATTCTGTCGTGTTAAAAAGAGAATGGATTCTGGTAGCCCAGTTTTAGTTACTATGCCTCTTTGAAAATAATGAAATAAAATTGCTCTTAGAATATTCTGATTTAATTTTTTTTTGGCTCAAACAGTGCGGCCCTATTGTACTTCAAAGTAAATCAAAAGCAAAACTGTGCAGTGGGCCTGTCAGAGCCTCCCATTCTTGCTCAGATGCCTGCTGGGATTTATCTGCTGGCTTCTGCACAATTGATTCAAAGTCACCCACCCAGAAATGGATTCATAATCTCTGTTTCCAGACCTACCTCTGGCTTCCTAGGGTTGGGTTTTTTCCCTCCTCCTCATGCAGTTCTTAGTTCATAGTACCACAGCTCACTGGTCAGGGTAAGCCCTTTTCCTTTCCTTTCCTGCCTTGTCCAATCAGTTAGCAACAACTTCCTAAACAGTTCTCAATCCATCTTCACTTATCCATCATGCCCCCCTCCCAGCCTTGTGGATGCTTATCTCTTGCCTAGACAAGTAGAATAATTGCTGAGCCGGCAGGGATTGCTATGTTTAGAACTCAAATCTGACCAGTGAATGCCCCTTCTAATGGCTTAACCCCAAGGGGAGGTTGATGGCAGAACTTAAGGTAGAGATGAAAGGCTCAGATCGAAAGCCTTTAATGTTTCTCTGGTCACATCCCCCACAGCTCAGGTCCAGTTCACAGGCAAACACTGTGGGCTCTACCCAAAACACACAGAATCCTTCTACACCTCTCACAGTCCTCACTGCTCCCATTTGTTTCCGTCCACTGCCGTCTCTCCCTCGATTACTGCAATAGGCTCCTAACTGGCCTCCTTGCTTAGACCCACACCCCCTACAATCTTCCAGCAGCCAAAGTGAACCTGTGCATATGTTGGCTAATTCAGACTCCTCCAGTGGTTTCCTGTCTCACTCAGAGTTGAAAGCCAGTCCATGGAACAGCCCCCAGGGCCCTCCCCAGTCTGGCCCTGCTCTGCCCTCTCACTCCGATCTCGCCTCCCACCCACCATGTGCTCACAATGCCTTGGCCGGCCAGCTTCTGAGTTCCCAAGAATGCCAGACAAGCTCCCGCCTCAAAGTGCTTCCTGCCTGAGACATTCTCCCCCGATACTGAATACTTACTCTCTCACTTTTTCCAGTTTCCTGCTCACGTGTCCCCTTATCAGAGAAGTCTTCCTGATCATGTTCTCTGTGGCCTTGCAAGCCATCGCCTTCTTACCCGACTTCATTTTTATGTGTAGCGTTCATCAACACCCAACAAAGGATGTATTTGTCTCTTGCCTGTTCTTCATGAGCAGAGAGACCTCGTGTTGTGCACACTGTATTCCCAGTGTTTTCGTCCAGTGCCCAGCAGAGAAAAGCTTAAATGTTTTTTTGAACCTGTCAATGTCACCTTGGCCATCACCATTTTTTGCTCTTCAGTCAGGTAAGTTCTGGTTGTCTGATACAGTGGTAGCACCACATTCTACAATGAGATCAGCAGCCCGAGGTGCGGCAGGCATGTAGCTGTGGGTGGGTGGGTGGTGATGGTGGTGGGTGCACAGGAAGGGAAGTTGTGGGGAGCCTGCCCAGTGACTTCTCCTTCCTCCATTCCTGCCCTCAGACTCCTGGGCTTCTGAAGAAGGGTCCTTGCGGCCTGCCTGCCGGGGCCTCTTGCCCGTAGTGTCTGCTTCTCTGGCCTCATCCTGCCTAGAAAAGCTTGCTCTCGGCTGCTCCCCTGTATCTGCAGTATTCCTCCCCAGAACTCACAGCGCCAGACAACTTCTCATGTGTGGCAAACACTCAGGAAATACCAAGTCACTGCTTCATATTTATGTCCAGCCTTTTACCCATCATTTATCCGAGTGCTCCTTACCCATCACAGTAAGCAGTGCCATATGGCAAATGTTCAGATTGTCAAGCTGGACCACCTGGATTCAAAACGGGTTCCACCACTTAGAGCTTGCATGACCTTGGGGAGTTGTCCAGACTCTGTAAGTTCAGGGGCAGCCTCTTAGAAATGAGGGAAATGGCCCCAGCTTCTGGGGCTCCAACAGGGGATCAAACACAACCATCGTTTAACATGCGCGCACAGCCTGGTTTTATCAGGGAGGAGAGTTCGGTGAGTATTAGCCGCCATTGTTACCATGAACATTTCTTCAAAACTCACGTCTTTCATAAAACTCAAATTGCTCTCTTGTTTCTTGGAAAACTGGGTGCCTTTTAATTACCATTTTATTCAGCTTGGTGTGTATTAATGCCTCATGCTGATTATCAACTCAGGTCTTTGCAAATTATATGTAGAAAATAAAGACTGCATGCATGTGGAAATATTTCATTTATCCACTCCCTCTGAGCATTTCCTATCTCTCTTTCTTGGTTTATTCTTCTGCATAGCATACATATCGGTCTGAATGACACACCATAAATTAATGTTTATCTTTTTAAGCTCCGTGGAGGGAGGGATTCATCTCTGATTAAAGGAATTTTGAAAAAAACACAAGTGGAGAAAACAGTGTGATGAGCCCCATGTACCCATCTTCCAAATTCAACAATGATAAACATTTGGCCATCTTGTTTTATCTTTTCCCTGCGTTGGTGTTCCCTCCCCAACTTGGGATATTAAAGGCAAATCCAGGTATCATTCTGTTTAACCCACAAATACATCAGTGTGCATTTCCAGCTGATATGGACACACTCTTCCATATAAGCACCCCACAATCAAAATGCCTGGTGAAGACAACAGGACTTCCTGAATTCAGTGTTCACCCTTTTCCCATCTAACCTTCCTATGAGAGCACGGTCTTCTGCCTGTTTCGTTTACGGTCGCATCTCGAGGATCACGTCCTAGGCCCTGCACTGATGAGTGGATAGGTTGTATTCTTAAGTGTTATTCTTGGAAGAGAACTCCATAAAAATATTACAAGTGGTGATTGTGAGTTTGGGCTAATAACAGAGAGCCCGCTTGACTCATGACGGAGCTGGGGCCGAGCTCCGTCCAGTGTCTACAGGTACTGTAGGACTAACACCAGTATCTTGTCCTGAGCAAGCACCTTCAGAGTTCCGACCTGGAGTGGGCTGCCTTTGAGCTTGCCTCTCCTGCCTCAGAGGGGTCAGAAATTCCTCCTCTCCTCCCCCTTCTTGAACAGGAAATAAAAATCACATGGCTCATGCTTTTAGAGCTGACTGATTATCTTTTGCATATGAACTGTACTACTTCCTAGCTCTCCCTTCACCTGTAGAATGGGCAGAAATTACAAGTACTGTATAGGATTGTTATGAACATGGAGAAAGAGTGGATAAACTGTTTACCAGAACTTGGCCTTTAGCAGCTTTTTAATGGGCAGTTGTGATCTCTCCCTTGTCGCCAAGTCACCGTTGTTGGCAATCTCCAAGATGAGACTTCCCAAAACAGGGGAGAAGGCCCCCAAGGTTTGACAGCGGGGGGCTGAGGGGCGGGTGCTACCAAATAGAAACTGGCTTTCTGTGGCAGCGTCCCCCAGGCCTCCCAGCCTCTCCGTCTGACTCTGTCTCTCCGAGTGGAGCCATCAGGGTTTCTCACTCTTGCTGTGGTCTACCGTGGAATGGGGAAGCCGTGCTGTGGTTTCCCTGCTGGGCCGTGCACTGCCCTTGTGAGGGTTAATTCAAAGAGCTTTTACTGCTAATAGTGAGATTTAAGGAAATCCTTATAGTTTCACCCTCTCTTTTGGGTAAACACTGGGAAACAATAGTTACATGAAAATCAGGTTTTGTGCTAACCTGAACGAAAGGCTAGTTTACACTTCAGATTCCTGTCTAAGTAAGATTGCCATCAGGCACACTGGGCTCCCTAATAAATTTTGAGGTCACAAGTAGTCTTGTCAATAACACACTGGCAGATCATTTCTCATAATAAGTGCAGACATGTTCATCTGGCACACGGAAATGCCTTCTCAATTTCATGAGTGGAAGGACTTGTCCTCTGTTTCCGGGACCGTGCTTGCTCTGAGGCAAATTGGCCTGGGATTTGAGGTGAATGAAGCTTTGGGTAACCCGCAACCTCAGGAAAGCCCCGTCCCTCTCTCTCCTCAACACCGAGGACTTTAGAGCATGGCAGCCAACCCTGACAGCTTTGCACCGGAACCAACACTTCCAGCCTTTCTGAGTCAGACGTCTGTGCCCCTGCCCTCAGCCAGCCCCAAAGTGCAGTCCAGAGTTCTCCTCTTGCTCCCTCTTGCAGGGCCTCCTTCCCACCTCTGGGAGCTGGCATCTGCGTTATTTCCCTTTCTCCTTCATCGCGGCCCCTTTCCCCAGGGGGATGCTTGTACTGTGTATTTACTTGGATTCTCACAACAGGAAATATATAAAGATGTAAATACCCATAGGCTAGACATTCTTGTGAGAAGAATCAGACTAGGGAGGGATTGCAGTGGGTGAAGTCTGCTGGAAGGAATAGAGTGGAAATTCTAGGGAGGGAATAAGGTGACTGGAAGGGGCGGGGTCTCAAGGGAACACCGAAGCGGAGAATGACCCGAAGTGCGGGTGTCTGGGGGGATGGTTACAGAGCTGCACCTTCCCCGATTCCCTGTGCCGCCTGTCCCGTCGTTTCCTGCCGTGCCAAAGAGTAACACACCCTGGCCCAGTGGCTGCAGTGGCAGCCACCGCAGTGGACACGACAGCTGGCACTGCCTGAGCACTGACTAGTCCAGGCTTTGCACATGTTTACTAATTTCGTGCTCGCAAGCACTTTGAACACGTTCAATCATCCCCATCTCATAGACGAGGATGCTGTGATGTAAACACGGTTGGATAACATGTCCGAAGACACCCAGCTGATCAATGGCAGTGTCAGGATCCGTGCCCACAGACTGGTCCCAGATCTCATGCTCACAGTACATGTGGGGTATGGATTAGGGGCGGGTTCATCTCCAAGTGTGGGGGAGACGTGGGACTCACATCTCTGAATAGGTCCCAGGCCAGTAGGTAGTTCTCTCCTCCCAGGAACTCCAGCTCCTTCCATCTTGTTGCCCTGAGAGACAGCATCTTCATTTTGGGCAGCCACACACCCAGCTAAAATTGAGGGTTGCATTGTCGGAAAAGTACTTCAGTGTTGGGCTGTCTTCTCTAAAGGAAAAAACACGTCTAAAATGTTTAACACCTGGTGGGTTGCCCTGCTTAAGTACAAATAAATATTAGGTGCTCATGTTTGATTAACAACTGGGCATTTTCAACACATGTTTCATTCTAGCAAGGGCTGTTTCCTAAGAGAGTCAGAAGCAGTTTCTTTTGGGGAGGAAACTTCTCAAGATGCTAGTCATCATAGGATGTCAGTCATCCATGGTGACATCAGGAAGCACCTGAAAACTAACAGGGTTTGCTGCCTCCTTCAGCTTACTGTCTTGTAAGAACTTGCTTTGCTGTCAGAGGGTTACTATTCAGGTGCTAGCTTGAAGGAGCCCTTGTGCAGACTGAATTGATTAATCAAAGTAATGATTGAGGCTGCAATATTCTCAATCTACTATGATAAAAGAAACATTAGTAAGTAGTGAAGTCCTAAAATTAAGACCTAAGCTAAGGGAGGGCTGATTTAAATGCTATCGAGAGGGTTAGAAAAAAAATGAAGAACTTGGGTAACAAAGATTTTTGCCAAGATTAAAAATTTGAAGAAATATAATTGAATTATGTTGCATATTTTCAGAAACTGAAATTTTATGAATTTTCTTCTTTTGCATGTTCCTGGAGAATTACAGGAAGTCCTTTGTAACAGGGTATCCTGAGTTGGAGGGTTTGTTAAGTTAAAAAAAACAACAACTCACTCCCTCGGTGGTATGCTTCTGGTGAAGATTATAGACTCCATTGAGCTTCGCTGGGTTTGGAGAGCAACAATCACTTTAATCACACTTGTTTTCTTGGTGGCCCAGGGAAGAATTAGGAGACTTCCTTTAAAAAAAAGTTTTTGCTAAGATAGCGCTTTTATTCTCCAGTTGAGTCAATAGAGTGGTCTTCTGCTGGAATTCCAAAATCAAACTCGATATCCCAGTGAAATTTAAAGTAAATCAATGAACAGTAATCAACCAGTGATTCACTAGTGTAATAAAATAAACTTGTACATAAATTTTTTTAATATTCAAATGGCAGGGGGCTTTTAGAAGAAGGCTATTTGTTAAGAAAATGAGGCCTTTGGAAGTACAGAACTCTGGATCTCCTCAGCATTATTTCTCATAAAACTCAGTAGGATTCGGGTCTAATTTAAAGGTGTTGATCCCTTTCTGAGCTGCCCAAGAATGTTAAGAACTGTGATGCTGATGGTGAGTGGTGAATAAAGCTTCCAACTGGTGGGAGTGGGTCTCTGAAGGGGAGCAGTGGAGTGCTCACCAGGCTTCTAAATGCAAAGGATTTCCTTCCATTCTCTGAGGACGTTTGACAGACAATCCGTTGCAGCCTATTGATGGGCGTATCAGCAAGCATTGTTCTGCGGAGGGCCTGGGGTGTGGGAACTGGCCTGAAGGAGGGAGGGACTGTATCCAAACTCAGGGGCGATGAAAGCTAATAGGGCGTGTGGGCGTAAACGTTTAACAACCTGCTGGGGTGGGGGTGAGGGATTGTGTGTGTGTGTGTGACATATATATACACACGTATAACATACATTTATTGTAAATTGTACTGACGTGAAGTACGTATAGTGCAGAATTTACAGATAATAACAAAAATGCAAATTGCTTCTCACAGCATGCTTTTGTTGATACCTCCTCAACTTCAGACACTCACAACCAACCTGTTCGAAGCCAGTGTAGTTTCAACATGCCTGTTGTGAGATATTTTCTTTCACATTAAAAAGACAAACGTGCATCAGCAAAGACACACGTCGGCGCGTCACTCGTCTGTCACTGACATGAGTGACTCCTGCGGAGCTCAGTGCTGGATGAATATTCTCCCTGTGTACACGACGTTAACAGCTAAAGACGCACACATTTTCACATCTACTCTGTATCCTTGACATGTTCTCCATCACCTTCTTAGACATGAAGAGAAGAAATCAAGCCCCGATTTGTAGGATTTGCCTGCTTTCATGGTGTAAGTATTCCTCACGGCCACGTGCACACTACCCGTGCGACGCCTCTGAGTGCGGCGTTGGGAAGACGTGTGCACCGCTAGTGCACCATCGATGGAGCACTCCTCCCGACACATAAAATAGACGCCAGTGCCCTCACGAGCAAAGGTAACACTACAACACAGTAAAGTCATTGAGAAATGGTGAGCTTTAAGCCTTCGTACCTTTGTTTTTAGTACAACTTACTTAATTTTAACTTTATAGTGTTTACATTGTAGTGACGGCTTTAACAGCTGTCTGGAGAGGTCCCCAAAGGTGAGCGGTTGGTTCTGGTGAGTCGCTCCAGAAGAGGGTGTTGGTTAGGGGAGTGACTGGCACAGTCTAGAGAAGCCGAGAGGCACTTCACCGAGAGGGTCTCCCGGGAAGTTTCTGACCGGACAAAACAGAGTTCCAGAAGCAGTGGTGATTTCCTGCCAGGTGTGGGGCAAATGCATTCAGGTAACGAAATACAGGGGGTCTCTGAGTTACTACTGATCCAAAGGGTGGTGCAGCTCTGCCCCGCCATCGCTGAAGACCTCCCGCTGGTCACCCCATGGCTTTTGACTTACTTAGGGGTGAGGGGAGTCACAGAGGGACAGCAGGGACTGTCCACCTTGTGGGGGGCAACCCCTGAGTGTTCAGAAATCCAAGGCAAGAAGCTCTGGGGAGCAAAAAGCAGGTAGAGTTGCTTTGGGCACAGATTCTAGACATTTTGACTCAAGTGATAACCTTTTTCAAATTCCTGCCTTTTGAGAGGTCCATGTGCTCACAGTTTGTGGGGGGTGGTGTTCAAAGGTCACCTTTGTTCTGAGCTCAGGGTTCCTCCATGCAGTGTCAGCCCTCCCAGCTGTGTCAGCCTGTCCCGCCTCCACACGTCCCTGCCTCCAGCCCATGAATTCCCTCACCTTCCCCTCTCCCCTGCCCTTGTACAGTGTTTTTGTTTTTGTTTTTGTTTCCGCTTTCCCCAGCCTTGCATTTGCTTATATCCACCCCCCAGCTCACCTAACAGAGGACACTCAGAATTCATACTCCCTTTCTGGGGCAGTCGAAAATTGTAGAAATAGGCATATTTTTCTGACACAGTTTCATCTGAATTAATTCGATGTCAACTGCGTTATTCCAATGCCCACTGAGACCCTCTCTACCAAGGGAGCGGGTGTTTCGTAGGAAGGAAGGCAGGTCAGGAGCAGGCGAGTTCTGAGGACTCAAAGGTGGCTTTCATGCACCAGGTGGAGGGCTAGAGAAAACAAAATGCGTGTTCAGACATGAAAGAAGAAGTGTTCTTTGGTTTTCTCTGCCTCCCACTTCACGTTGCCCACAGCTCCAGAGACCCAGGGCCCAGAACAAGGAGCCTCTGCCCATCGAGGGAGCGAAGGTGAAAACCAGCTCTGGGTCGCACCGGGGACTGTGGAGCGTTCAGAATGTAGCACATTTGCTGTTGGACTGCTTATAGTTTGGGGCATAAATTAATTTATTTTTCCCAAAAGATATGTTTTGAGTGAAGGAGGATGGTTTTTGTAGCATTAACACTAACGTTTATGCTGCTGTGTCTTCTGTATAAATGCCCCGTCTTATTGGAACACTATCATCTTTATTCTTACTGTGTTTATCTTTATTTCTGTCTTTATTTGTGTTTACTTTTGTTTTTTTTCATTCTGAATATTTTTGTCCTTCTCACTGTGTGTTTAATCTGAAAGAGGATATGTGTGTGTGTTGGGAAAGAAAATCACATATTCAGTTTTAGTCATTAGAAATAATTCTAAACGTGGGCTCCCCCACATCCTCGCCCAGCCACAGGCAGGAAGCCCCAGACGCTGGGTGGCCAGACTGCATCTCACCACAGAAAGAGGCCCACCCCCTGCTCTGCCCTCCCCTGCCACACCCAGGCCAGACCTGGGGGGTCCTGATCGCACAGGAGATTGCTGTGGCCACCTGGCCTGTTCTCTGTGCCCCCCCCCCAGACCTCTTCAATATTTGTGCACGTGGGGAGGGCTCTGCACAAACACTATCACTCCCTGTGTGACCATCAGGTACTCCGCACCTGCTTAACCCAAGAGGGGGTGTACAGGGCAAAGTGTGTTCTATTTTGCTTATCTTCTAAGTCACCAGATCTTTTTGACAGGCTTGGCTGTTTTTTTGAACTTGTCCAGACTCCTGCCATAAGAAGGCATGTGTGTGCGCGTGCACGTGGGTTCATTCAGCAAGTATCTGTGTGCCTGTTCTGTGCCGGGTGTAATTCATTCCTTGTGTGGGCATTTAGGGTACAAGAGGGAACAAAACCGAGACTCTGCCCTGGGGAAGGTCGCACTCTCTACAGGAGACAGGCAGGAGCAAGTCAACATCCAGTGTCGCCGGGAATGGGCAGGGCCATGAAGAAAAGTCGGTCAGGGTAACGGGATGGAGGAGGAAGACTCTCTTTCTTCGAGTTACCCAAATAAACCTCAAGTGTTGATGTTAAAAGTGGTAGCCAGAAGTGGTAAATAAAACCATGCAATTTATCCTGCCTCTGGAAGGAACACAAAACCTCTGGCTTCTCTTTCTTCAGTTTTTGGGCTTCTGTTGTCTCATTTTAAAAATGACTTTAATGATAGTCGCATACTCCCAGAGTTATTGCAGAGAAGAATTGAGTTAATACTTGTCATGTGCTCAGAGCAGCGCCTGGTGGGCAGTAAGTCCTCACGTGTTAGTTCTGCTTGTACACTAATGTACGGTAATTATATTTTGTGGCTGCCTCGTGCCTATGCGAGGAGACTCTGTTCCAGAATGACAGGGCGATGGAGCTGCTGCTTGGCTGGGGGACAGTAAGGTGGCCACTGCCTCTCTGGTCCCCTTAGCCCACCCAGCTTCAGAGGGGTTTGTTGTGCAAATCACTGTAAATAGTGTGGGAGCACAATGTGAAAACTGGGTCTTGTGGTCATTCTTGCTGCACATCTTGTCCTCTTTATGACACCTGCTTTCCACTTAGGCGACACCTGTCCCTTGAACACCTTACAATTCACTACGTGGTGGCAGGGGCTACCCCCTGTCGCGCTGCCGTCCTCGCTGCTCCTGTCCAGCTGTGTCCTGTTAGTGCAGTTGACCTTACGCTGTAGATGAAAGAAACACATTTGATCCAATTCACATTTGAGCCTCTGTTTCCCTTACTGATATCCAACACGAACCCTCCCCTGAGGATTCTGTCAGCCTCTGGGGACACTTGAGTGTGCCACCAACAATCACTCATGTTGTACCAAGTAGAAGGAAGCAGAGAGCAGAATGATAATACTATAGGAGGGGTGTCAGAAGTATGCTTTGTTGAACGAATGGATCTTGAGGAAAGCAAAACTTTCATGTGAGCATTTACTGTCTGTAAGGGACTAGTCTAGTTTCTATAACGATGAGCAGTAATTTTAGCCTAGAGATAAAGAGTAATAGTTTGTCATACTGCCTACAGTAACAAAGAGGAAGCCTTCCCAGTAATAGGCTTTTTTTGAAAGTTGAAAAAAATCAAAATAACTGGAGACACCAGGCTGTTCCAGTGTGGGGGCAGCTCGGTGGGCGCCCACCCTGTGCCCTTCCTCCCCAGCTCATCCCACCTGCGGTGGGGCAGTCTTTGGTGCCAGAGGTTCTCAGGCAGCATCGAGCCACATCAAGAATTCTCCCTTCGCCCTGGCTGGCATAGCTCAGTGGATTGAGCGCGGGCTGCGAACCAGGCATCGCAGGTTCGATTCCCAGTCAGGGCACATGCCTAGGTTGCAGGCCATGTCCCCCAGCAACCGCACATTGATGTTTCTCTCTCTCTCTCTC